>JASANE010005965.1:0-11229 GCA_030248225.1 Trileptium ribeirensis | reverse complement strand
TATATATACATATTTGATATATATAATTATATTATAACATAGTAGAAAATTTTATATGATATATTATATATTTATATTATATATTATAATATAATTACTATTATATCTCTAAAAATGTAATACATAAACGTGTATGTATATAATACATGTCATATATAATATTTATATAACAATATATAACATATTATTATATATAGTTTATGTATTACATTTATGAAATAGATAATAGTCATTATATTATAACATATAGAAAAATTTATATCATATATTATATATTTATATTATATATTATAATATAATTACTATTATATCTCAAAATGTAATACAAAAACTACTATATAAATATGATATATTATTATATATATATTATATATAACATATTATTATATAGCAGTTTATGTATTACATTTTATATATATATAGTAATTATATTATAATATATAATATAAATGTATAATAATTATATAAATTTTTATTATATGTTATAATATAATTACTATTATATCTCATAAATGTAATACATAAACTACTATATAATAATATATTATATATTATTATATAATAGATATTATATATTATATATAACAAAATAGTAGTTTATGTATTACATTTTCTAGATATAGTATAATTATATTATACATATAATAAAAATTTATATGTATATATATTTATATCATATATTATAAATATAATTACTATTATATCTCATAAATGTAATACAAAACTACTATATAATAATATTTTATATATTATTATTGTATATATAATAATATATATTATAATTAAATATAGTATTATGTATTACATTAAATATATAATAATTATATTATAACATAATAATAAAAATATTATTATATATATAATATTTTTATATTATATATTAATAAAATAATTATATTATATTCAAAATTATAATATATAAACTACTATATAATAATATGTAATATATAATATTTATATATAAAATATATAATATATTATTATATAGTAGTTTATATATAACATATATAATATATAATAGTACATTTTATTATATCATTTATATATAATAATTTATTATTATATATTATATATTTATATTATATATATTAATAATAATTACATATTATTATATATAAATATATAATAATATATAATTAGTATACTAATATATATATCATATATAATATTTTATATATAATAATATGTAATTATTATTATTTATTATTATTATTATTATTATTATTAATACTAATAATACATATTTAATTATAATATATATTATTATATATACAATAATAATATTTATTATTATTATATACTATACTAATTAATTATTATTATATCTATAAATGTAATACAAAACTACTATATAATATGTTATATATAATATTTATATAATAATATATAACATATATTATAATAACATATAATGATATGTTATATATAATTTTTATACATAATGATATATAACATATATTATTATAATATAATAATATGTATTATATTTAGTTATATAATTTATTTTATTAGTATTGATAGTATATAGTATTGATATGAATCTAAATAATGACTATTGAATTGCCATTGTAAATGGCGTGAGAACCTGTTTTAGTGTAAAGGCGGTGAACCAAGAATGGTCGAAACCATTGATATCGGAGAAGGCAATTTGTGATCAAGGATCCGGATATGAAGTGAAGAAATGCTTTTTGTGCAATTCAAAACTGTTTTACTGTAAAGGCGGTGAACAAAGAAGGTCTGTCGAAACCATTGATATCGGAGAAGCCTATCGTGACCAAGGATCCGAATTGAAAGTGGAAGGAAAACGCTTTTTGTGCAATTCAAAACTGTTTAGTGTAAAGGCGGTGAACCAAGAAGGTTTGTCAAAACGATTGATATTGGAGGAGACCTATCGTGATCAAGGATCCGAATTGTAAGTGGAAGGAAAACGCTTTTTGTGCAATTCAAAAACTGTTTTAGTGCAAAGGCGGTGAACAAAGAAGGTCTCTCGAAACCATTTAGATCGGCAGAAGCTTATTGTTATCAAGAATCCGTATTGTAAGTAGATGAAAACGCTTTTTGCGCAATTTGAAAAAACTGATTCAAGTGCAAACGCGGTGAACCAAGAGGTTCTGTCAAAACCATTGATATCGGAGGAGCCTATCGTGATCAAAGAGGATTCGAATTGTAAGTGGAAGGAAAACGCTTTTTGTGCAAATCAAAACTGTTTTACTGTAAAGGCGGTGAACAAAGAAGGTCTGTCGAAACCATTGATATCGGAGAAGCCTATCGTGATCAAGGATCCGAATCGTAAAAGCGAAAGGAAAACGCTTTTTGTGCAATTCTCAAAACTGTTTTAGTGCAAAGGCGGGTGAACAAAGAAGGTTTGTCAAAACGATTTATAGATCGGAGAAGCCTATCGTGATCAAAGATACCGAATCGTAAGTGGATGAAAATGCTTTTTGTGTATTTTAAACTGATTTAGTGCAAACGCGGTGAACAAAGAAGGTCTGTTGAAACCATTGATATTGGAGAAGCTGATTGTGATCAAGGATCCGCTTAATTGTAAGTGGAAGGAAAACGCTTTTTGTGGCAATTCAAAAACTGTCTAGTGTAAAGGCGGTGAACCAAGAAAGGTCTGTCGAAACCATTGAGATCGGAGAAGCGTATCGTGATCACGGATCCGAATTGTAAGTGGAATGAAAACGCTTTTTGCGCAATTCAAAACTGATTTAGTGCAACCGCGGTGAACAAAGAAGGTCTGTCGAAACCATTGAGATCGGAGAAGCCTATCATGATCGAGGATCCCGATTGTAAGTGGAATGAAAACGCTTTTTGTGCAATTCAAAACTGTTTTAGTGTAAAGGCGGTGAACCAAGAAGGTCTGTCGAAACCATTGAGATCGGAGAAGCGTATCGTGATCAAGGATCCGAATTGTAAGTGGAATGAAAACGCTTTTTGTGCAATTCAGAACTGTTTTAGTGTAAAGGCGGTGAACAAAGAAGGTCTGTCGAAACCATTGATATCGGAGAAGCCTATCGTGATCAAGGATCCGGATTGTAAGTGGAAGGAGAAAGCTTTTTGTGCAGTTCAAAACTTTTTTTGTGTAAAGACGGTGAACAAAGAAGGTCTGTCGAAACCATTGATATCGGAGAAGCCTATCGTGATCAAGGATCCGAATTGTAAGTGGAAGGAAAACGCTTTTTGTCCAATTCAGAACTGTTTTAGTGTAAAGGCGGTGAACAAAGAAGGTCTGTCGAAACCATTGATATCGGAGAAGCCTATCGTGATCAAGGATCCGGATTGTAAGTGGAAGGAGAAAGCTTTTTGTGCAGTTCAAAACTGTTTTTGTGTAAAGACGGTGAACAAAGAAGGTCTGTCGAAACCATTGATATCGGAGAAGCCTATCGTGATCAAGGATCCGAATTGTAAGTGGAAGGAAAACGCTTTTTGTGCATTTCAAAACTGTTTTAGTGCAAAGGCGGTGAACAAAGAAGGTCTGTCGAAACCATTGAGATCGGAGAAGCCTATCGTGATCAAGGATCCGGATTGTAAGTGGAATGAAAACGCTTTTTGTGCAATTCAAAACTGTTTTAGTGTAAAGGCGGTGAACAAAGAAGGTCTGTCGAAACCATTGATATCGGAGAAGCCTATCGTGATCAAGAATCCGAATTGTAAGTAGAAGGAAAACGCTTTTTGTGCAATTCAAAACTGTTTAGTGTAAAGGCGGTGAACCAAGAAGGTCTGTCGAACCCATTGATATCAGAGAAGCCTATCGTGATCAAGGATCCGAATTGTAAGTGGAAGGAAAACGCTTTTTGTGCAATTCAAAACTGTTTAGTGTAAAGGCGGTGAACCAAGAAGGTCTGTCGAAACCATTGAGATCGGAGAAGCGTATCGTGATCAAGGATCCGAATTGTAAGTGGAATGAAAACGCTTTTTGCGCAATTCAAAACTGATTTAGTGCAAACGCGGTGAACAAAGAAGGTCTGTCGAAACCATTGAGATCGGAGAAGCCTATCATGATCGAGGATCCCGTTTGTAAGTGGAATGAAAACGCTTTTTGTGCAATTCAAAACTGTTTTAGTGTAAAGGCGGTGAACCAAGAAGGTCTGCCGAAGCCATTTTTATCGGAGAATCCTATCGTGATCAAGGATCCGAATTGTAACTGGAAGGAAAACGCTTTTTGTGCAAGTCAAAACTGTTTTAGTGTAAAGCCGGTGAACAAAGAAGGTCTGTCGAAACCATTGAGATCGGAGAAGCCTATCGTGATCAAAGATGCGGATTGTAAGTGGAATGAAAACGCTTTTTGTGCAATTCAGAACTGTTTTAGTGTAAAGGCGGTGAACAAAGAAGGTCTGTCGAAACCATTGATATCGGAGAAGCCTATCGTGATCAAGGATCCGGATTGTAAGTGGAAGGAGAAAGCTTTTTGTGCAGTTCAAAACTGTTTTTGTGTAAAGACGGTGAACAAAGAAGGTCTGTCGAAACCATTGATATCGGAGAAGCCTATCGTGATCAAGGATCCGAATTGTAAGTGGAAGGAAAACGCTTTTTGTGCATTTCAAAACTGTTTTAGTGCAAAGGCGGTGAACAAAGAAGGTCTGTCGAAACCATTGAGATCGGAGAAGCCTATCGTGATCAAGGATCCGGATTGTAAGTGGAATGAAAACGCTTTTTGTGCAATTCAAAACTGTTTTAGTGTAAAGGCGGTGAACAAAGAAGGTCTGTCGAAACCATTGATATCGGAGAAGCCTATCGTGATCAAGAATCCGAATTGTAAGTGGAAGGAAAACGCTTTTTGTGCAATTCAAAACTGTTTAGTGTAAAGGCGGTGAACCAAGAAGGTCTGTCGAACCCATTGATATCAGAGAAGCCTATCGTGATCAAGCATCCGAATTGTAAGTGGAATGAAAACGCTTTTTGTGCAATTCGAAACTGTTTTAGTGCAAACGCGGTGAACAAAGAAGGCCTGTCGAAACCATTGATATCGGAGAAGCCTATCGTGATCAAGGATCCGAATTGTAAGTGGAAGGAAAACGCTTTTTGTGCAATTCAAAACTGTTTTAGTGTAAAGGCGGTGAACAAAGAAGGTCTGTCGAAACCATTGAGATGGGAGAAGCCTATCGTGATCAATGATCCATATTGTAAGTGGAAAGGAAACGCTTTTTGTGCAATTCAAAACTGTTTTAGTGCAAACGCGGTGAACAAAGAAGGTCTGTCGAAACCATTGATAACGGAGAAGCCTATCGTGATCATGGATCCGAATTGTAAGTGGAACGAAAACGCTTTTTGTGCAATTCAAAACTGTTTTAGTGTAAAGGCGGTGAACAAAGAAGGTCTGTCGAAACCATTGATATCGGAGAAGCCTATCGTGATCAAGGATCCGAATTGTAAGTGGGAAGAAAACGCTTTTGGTGCAATTCAAAACTGTTTAGTGTAAAGGCGGTGAACCAAGAAGGTCTGTCGAACCCATTGATATTAGAGAAGCCTATCGTGATCAAGGATCCGAATTGTAAGTGGAATGAAAACGCTTTTTGCGCAATTAAAAACTGTTTAGTGTAAAGACGGTGAACGAAGAAGGTCTGTCGAACCCATTGATATCAGAGAAGCCTATCGTGATCAAGGATCCGGATTGTAAGTGGAATGGCAACGCTTTTTGTGCAATTCAAAACTGTTTTAGTGTAAAGGCGATGAACAAAAAAGGTCTATACTTAGGGGATCCGAAGCTTAGTGTGGATGGCTCCCCACTACCCACCTGCGCCTATCTATT
The DNA here is from genome assembly GCA_030248225.1 of Trileptium ribeirensis. Classification (NCBI taxonomy): domain Eukaryota; kingdom Metazoa; phylum Nematoda; class Enoplea; order Enoplida; family Thoracostomopsidae; genus Trileptium; species Trileptium ribeirensis. Next base: position 5,477 of record JASANE010005965.1, on the reverse strand, counting down.
ATATATATAAATTAGTGAAGAATATATAGTACAGGAATTATATTTAATGATCTTTATTTGTGTTTACTCATAATCCATCCAAATTAGTCTATAATAACAGTTTCTATAATTAAACTGCGTTCACATGTTCACAATTATCTCAAAATTTGATTAAAATTTAATCAAATTTTGAATGAATTTTTGCTTAAATTTGCTTTCGCCTTTTTCATATTATTTGAGCGTGTAACACTATGCAAACTATCAGAATAACAAAGCATTATCAGAATATTGAAAAAGTAACAGTAAAAAATTTAAGTTGGATCGCGATTTGTCACGTTTGTCTATCGCAACTTACAGCCAAATTTTAATCCCAGTTTGTTCAATGTTTGATTGACGAATTATTAATAATTGTTCAAATTGCGAGCTGAAATTTTAATCCGAAAATCTGAACTTACTAATACAATTTAAATAAATGAGATTTTTGTGAATCGATGGAAAAAAACCTAAATATTCTTTGATGCCTATTTTTAGGATAACACTGTAGAATATTGAATGGAAATAGCGACTTAAATAAGAATACACCCGCATACGATCTAGGCTTCCTCTCAACAGTTCTGTATCTGGCCATTGAGCATAGAATATAGGTGTTTTATTAAAACGAAGCCATGAGCAAACTGATCACCCGACTATTGATACTTTGGTCAGTGGATTGTGCCTAAGTCTAAATCTAAGCTTAAAATCTAAGCCTAGGAAACATTCGCTGTCGTTGTCAGTGACGAATAGTCACCTATTTCGATGTTAACCTCTACTTCGATAAATATTGTTCATTATAATCCGCAAAATCTTCATAGCATTTCACAGCGGAAATAATAAAACCATGACTTTTCTGATAATATTTGCGGCATTAACTGTAATAATTAATCGGTGTCGATTGAGATCACATTGAATGGTTCCTCCAATATATGTAGAAAAAACATTTCCAAGTACTTTGAACAAAATTTTGTACATCCGAACAATGAAAACTTGGCAATTTTCATAATTCAATTTTTATATTACGAAATATTTGTGACACATTTACAGTATAAAACCCACTACCTTGCATTTATGAAATATTCTCATAATTGGCATTCGAATATTGATTGACTTGCAAAAGCATTAATTTTATACTGTTTCAGCATCACCTACCATCGACCGTTCCACACTGCCAAATTTGAAACTCCGAGTTGGTGAAAATATTGTTTATGCCGTTCGAATTGGCGGCTTACCACCACCGACTGCTTCGTGGTCACAAAATGAAAAATTGCTCACAGGCGATGAGCATCGGGACATCGAGATACGGACTGAGCCGAAAATTGCTCATCTGACGATTCGGAACGCTCAGCGATCTCATTGTGGATTGTACCGCTTGACGTTAGAAAACATTGTGGGCAAAGAAGGCGCTGGAGCGACCGTGCTTGTAGTTGGTAAGTGGACTGTATCGCTTGGCGATGGAAAAAACCGTGACGAAAAAAGGCGCCGGTGCCATCGTTCTTGTAATTGGTAACTTTGTAAACTTCAAATATGGTATTACCGTCTCCCGTTGCCACCGTTCTTGTAGTTGGTAGGTATATTGTACCGCTTGACGTTGGAAAACATTATTGGCAAAGAAGGCGCTGGAACGACCGTTCTTGTAGTTGGTAAGGGAACTGTACCGCTTGGCTTTGGAAAACACCATGGGCAAAAAGGCGCTGGTACCACCGTTCTTGTAATTGGTAAAAGTTTGTAAGCTTCAAATATTGTATTACCGTCTCCCGTTGCCACCGTTCTTGTAGTTGGTAGGTGGATTGTACCGCTTGACGTTGGAAAACATCGTGGGCAAAGAAGGCGCTGGTACGGCGGTTCCTGTAGTTGGTAAGTGAACTGTACCGCTTGGCTGTGGAAAACACCATGGCCAAAAAGGCGCTGGCACCACCGTTCTTGTAATTGGTAAAAGTTTGTAAGCTTCAAATATGGTATTACCGTCTCCCGTTGCCACCGTTCTTGTAGTTGGTAGGTGGATTGTACCGCTTGACGTTGGAAAACATCGTGGGCAAAGAAGGCGCTGGTACGGCGGTTCCTGTAGTTGGTAAGTGAACTGTACCGCTTGGCTGTGGAAAACACCATGGCCAAAAAGGCGCTGGCACCACCGTTCTTGTAATTGGTAAAAGTTTGTAAGCTTCAAATATGGTATTACCGTCTTCCGTTGGCTCTAAGCCACGTTCTATTCAATCAGAGGGGCAATATTTATCTTTCCCTTACGTCAAAACATTCCGACAATGGTTCGGAGAGTATTTTTGCAATTTAGGTCAGACTTTACGAAACATATCCTAAAACTGACTATATAATATAAGAATGAGTTGCTAAAACGGAACGCCATTATTTTTTCACACTGACCGGGTGACTTGAGGGTAAACCGGGTGATTCTCCCTTGATTGTTTATTTTTACTATCGTTATCAGCTCTGCCAAACCAAATTGGGTATATAGTGTTATCATACTGATACCCACCCAAATCGGACAGGTAATGGGACTAAAACAGGCCGCTAGTAATGCTTCAGTAAAAATTACCAAGTCATAAAATGGTTAAGCACCAGTATATAGTGGAATAATTATTAAATTGGGTCTTAAGCTGAATTTGGGCCCGATTCTAAACTTTTCCTCCATAATAATCATCTGATTTTCATAGAATTTTCATTTTCATAGATTTTCATGTACAGATTTTCATAGAATTATATGCAATTATGTCGCGATTTTCAATTTTGACATAGGTTATTCCTATCATTCATTAATATTTATAAAACTACTTATTTTTTACTACTTAAAATAATCGAGTTTAAGTCTATGTCTCTTAGCAATTTTATTTAAATTAGTAACTAACACAGGTTTGTTTTAAAATTTTGAAACGAATGGATGCGTATGAAAAAGGTCAGCCGGTGATGAACAATAGTTTGAGCCGATGTATTCTTTCTGGCTAATCACGAGACGCTGGTGAATTAAACAAACAAGTTAAAGCCTCTACCTAACTCTGTTAAAATATGAGCTTTTTATCATAAAACTGTCCTAAAACCTAACCTAAACTTAGCCCTAGACTATCCTAAAACCACAGAAAGAGCAGTGATTGTTATTATTGTTCTAATAAAACCGTATAATATAACAACCGTCAGAGTCAGAGCTAACCCTGCCCTGTCCATGACGTTAGTCCGGACTATTAATCTATAAAGGCGTGTTCATACGTCTAACGTTTTGGCCAATGTAACCTTTAGGTGCGGAAGTAAAATGCATGCTATGCCGTTCTCAATACGCTAAGCAAATAAGCCTTGGTCTTAGCGTAAGCTAACGTTCCAATATGAACCATATATACTACACCTTAACCTAAGTCGGAGGGCTGCTGCTACCCGAACCCCCGGTCTGCGCTGTTCTTTTTGCTAACGTTATAATGTCCGACCGCTAAAGGTGACTACGCCAAAGTTTTTGATCAAATTTTGATGTCAAAATTTGAGCAAAAACTTTGACGTATGAATCCAAGTTAACGTTTACCTTTTAGGACCACCGAGTCCCCCGCAGGGACCATTGAACGTGTCGAATATTACACGAGAAGGCTGCTGTTTGGTATGGAAGCCTCCATTTGACGACGGCGGTGAACCTATTGAAGGTAAGGATATTTATTGGCTGTACGATTCTAGGTATATGCATCAAATGGGTTATTATATCATAGGTAATTAGGCTTATGGGGACATATTAATGCAGCGAAGGAGGGCTGGTGGGCTGGAGGGGAGTTGTAGGCCATGGGTCACCATATTTCCGCATATTTTTTTCAGTTTTCCCTTCAAATCTTCGTAAATTTGCTCATATTGTTAAAATGCCAGGAGTGGGAGTAATTCCGGAGCCATAACGTGGCCTAATTATGATTTAGATTGTCGGATCCATAAGAACTGATACAATTTCCTGTAAATTTTCCATTAATCACATAAAATCATTGCTCCTTACTGATCGTTGTATTAAACTGCAATTACAGTATTTATATATTAATATTGTAATAACTTTAATGTATATCTTTTCAGAATATGTAATCCAAGCAGTCGACGCTACCGACAGAATGGCGAAACCGTTAGTAGTTGCTCAAGTCGATTCAGGTTCGACAGCCTGTTCGGTAACCGGACTTGAACACATGAAAAGCTACCATTTTAGGTAATAATGCGGGACTAGACCTAAGATGGCCCCAGTAACTGTCCTATTTGGTAAATATCTAATGCGGGAACCACGTTCATTGATACGGAAATAGAGACTGATTGAATCGGTTCATTACTTGCTGCGAAGACTTGAACACATGAAAAGCTACCATTTTAGGTAATAATGCGCGACTAAACTTAAGATGGCCCCAGTAACTGTCCTATTTGGTAAATATCTAATGTGGGAACCACGTTCATTGATACGGAAATAGAGACTGTTTGAATCGGTTCATTACTTGCTGCGAAGTAGCAATTTATATGGCTACAATGAGATATTAGCCAATTCAGTGACTTCTATTTGATTTGAATTAGATTTCGACTCTGTCCGCAAACCTATGATGTCATAAACAGAATGGCGCATATGGTTTTATCTGTTGTTGTTCAGGAAGTAAAATTTGAAAGTTCATATAACCATAATTTCGTTCACAAACGCTTTGTTGTTCGCGAACATAAAAGAACTATAAATTATATATTGGCGACAAACCTGTTCTGTAACCCAAATTAATGCAAACCAGATGGTCTGTGGGTGCAGCGTATATTTTTATTCGCAAAAGAAAAATTCGCATCATTTGGAGGTTGAGAAAAAATTAACCAGATTCAATTAAATATTATGCTTTTAATAGCAAACCATCTATCAGCTTACTACTCCGTTGTCGGTTGCGCCATAGGTCACTCCTCAGTTTAAAATTGAAGGAGACGGAATAGAATTGATCTCGGGAATATTCTTGGTGCTACATAGAATATATAAATTAGAAAATTTGGGGGTGCTATTTTGTGGGCGATATTCGTAAAACCCAGTAGTTACCCAGTGCTTTAAATATTTATGGCTTTACATAAATTGCCACCTCCGAATAGGTTTCAAAATTTAGGGTGCACTAAAAATGAACCAGCAATATGAAAAGAATTGTTTTTAACAAATTGCACATACTCTGTAATTCATTGTAGACAAGGTAGAGGTACAGGGGCTACCCCTGCCCATGCGCTGAAGCGGAAAAATTGGTAAAAATGGCGTGACACCGGCAAAACTTAGGCTGGGAAGTAGGGGGTACTGTGAAAGAGCTCCTCAGCTATTGTCGCAACTCCCTGAGTACTTCTCCGCGCTGTCTCTACTCTGTCAGGCTACCTCTATCACTCTCGCACCGACAAAGGCATCCCCCGACATCTCGGAGCGTCAGCATGTATGCTGTAATTATGAGACTACGCTGAAGACACAGTTAACTTTAATTTTTCCGGCTCAAATTTTACAACCCTAT
>JASANE010005964.1:0-18044 GCA_030248225.1 Trileptium ribeirensis | reverse complement strand
CCACTGAGGATCGGATAAGAGTTGTGTCATAGCTCCTTGCCGCAACCTCGGAGACGAAAATTAACTCTCCAATAGACAGAATGGGCAGATTACCCCGTTTGAGACTAACTTAATTTTTCGATTTATGGAGCCCTGCGGTTAATATAGACAATTGAAGACCTTCCGGAAAAACACACGGGACTACCGGGGACGCGGGTACGAGAGGGCAGTGCAGTCGTCCCCGGAATTTTTCAGATGGTGAGGCAAAAGCCATTTTGGACTACACGATCCCCCTGACCTTAGAGTTTAGACAATAACTAGTTATCTAAACAAATTTTGCAACAGATTTAGCCAATGTGCAACGCACATCAAATGCACAACATTGTACATATTATATAACTTTGTTTGTTCAGAGTAGATTTAGGACAAAATAAACAATTTTTAACGTAACAACTACTAGTACTCGTTGCGTAACTGCAAATATTGACTTCTAATTTTTACATTATGTTTAGCCTGTTGACTAACAAAGTACAAGTAAAACACAGTTTGCCCTCCACCGTCCCAACCTCGTTCCCGGGTCCTATGTGACCTTCGTAAAGTGAGTGTGGATCCGTTGTCCCTATCTTGCTGCGCCTCGGACTTGTAAAGTTTCAAAATTAAAACCCAATTCCCAGTTTTGTTGTTGAAAAACAAATTTTTTCATTTTTTAGCAATTTCCTTTGTAACTTTTTGCGCAGAGTAGACTCGCACACCTCACGTACAAACAAACAAGACAGTAAAAATTTGCTTAGCTTTTTACCACCAACTAAAATTGTTATTATATTTATACAAAAGACAGTTCGTTACGTTTTTTACATAATTTTTTTCGTTTACATCAGCTAAACAGATACATGTAGTTTGTAAAAAAACACGATTAGGCTGAATATTATATTGAATTTTTCCTTAAGGATAAGCTAGTAGATTTTGCCAATAATAAAACTTGCAATAACAACACTAATAATGCAACATTGTAATTTTTTTCAGCGTTAACTATTGTGCATGATAATGAGTCTTGCAAAAATGTGATTGATTGATCGATTGATTGATTGATGATTGATTGAATGGCTGACTAATATAGCGAGCGTAGTTTGTACAATTTTATTGCTGGCTGAAAATTGAGGAATTTTATAGTTGAAAAAAATAGTCAAAGAAATACTCAGTCTGGGTGAGACATGACTCCGATTAAGCCTATCCTGGATTCATCTACTGAGTCGGAAATGGACCGGCTCGACTTAACGAAAATGTTGCTCAGACTTTTTTCAGTCAATGAAATACTCAGTCTGAGTGAGACATGACTCCGATTGTGCCTAATCTGGATTCATCTACTGAGTCGGAAATAGTCTGGCTCGGCTTAATGAAATGTTGCTCAGACTTTTTTCAGAAGAAAGAAATACTCAGTCTGAGTGAGACATGACTCCGATTAAGCCTAACCTGGATTGATCTACTGAGTCGGAAATGGACCGGCTCGACTTAACGAAAATCTTGCTCAGACTTTTTTCAATCAAAGAAATACTCAGTCTGAATGAGACATGACTCCGATTGTGCCTAATCCGGATTCGTCTACTGAGTCGGAAATAGACTGGCTCGGCTTAATGAAATGTTGCTCAGACTTTTTCAGGAGAAAGAAATACTCAGTCTGAGAGAGAGACATGACTCCGATTAAGCCTAACCTGGATTCATCTACTAAGTCGGAAATGGACTGGCCCAGCTTAATAAAATGTTGCTTAGACGTTTTTCAGAAGAAAGAAATACTCAGTCTGAGTGAGACATGACTCCGATTAAGCCTAACCTGGATTGATCTACTGAGTCGGAAATGGACCGGCTCGACTTAACGAAAATGTTGCTCAGACTTTTTTCAGAAGAAAGAAATACTCAGTCTGAGTGAGACATGACTCCGATTAAGCCTAACCTGGATTGATCTACTGAGTCGGAAATGGACTGGGTCTAAATACTTAACGAAAATGTTGCTCAGACTTTCTTCCAGTCAATGAAGTACTCAGTCTGAGTGAGACATGACTCCCATTGCGCCTAATCTGGATCTCTACTAGTCTGGAAATAGTTTGCTCGGCTTAATGAAATGTTGCTCAGACTTTTTTCAGAAGAAAGAAATACTCAGTCTGAGTGAGACATGACTCCGATTAAGCCTAACCTGGATTGATCTACTGAGTCGGAAATGGACCGGCTCGACTTAACGAAAATGTTGCTCAGACTTTTTTCAGTCAATGAAATACTCAGTCTGAGTGAGACATGACTCCGATTGTGCCTAATCTGGATTCATCTACTGAGTCGGAAATAGTCTGGCTCGGCTTAATGAAATGTTGCTCAGACTTTTTTCAGAAGAAAGAAATACTCAGTCTGAGTGAGACATGACTCCGATTAAGCCTAACCTGGATTCATCTACTGAGTCGAAAATGGACTGGCTCGACTTAATGAAATGCTGCTCAGACTTTTTTCAGTCAAAGAAATACTCAGTCTCAGTGAGACATGACTCTGATTGTGCCTAATCTGGATTCATCTACTGAGTCGGAAATAGTCTGGCCCGGCTTAATAAAATGTTGCTTAGACTTTTTTCAGAAGAAATAAATACTCAGTCTGAGTGAGACATGACTCCGATTATGCCTAACCTGGATTCATCTACTGAGTCGGAAATGGACCTACTCGACTTAACGAAAATGTTGCTTAGACTTTTTCAGTCAAAGAAATACTCAGTCTGAGTGAGACATGACTTCGATTGTGCCTAATCTGGATTCATCTACTGAGTCTTAAATAGACTGGCTCGGCTTAATGAAATGTTGCTCAGACTTTTTTAAGTCTAAGAAATATATGAATTTTTTTCAAAGTTTTAAACCGTCAACTTGTGCCACCTATAATTTCAAGCTCTTATAATCAAAATCGAACAAAATATAATATACCAGTTTATTATAACAAATATAGTCTCGCTGAGTCAGAGAAACATAAATCAATTTTAGCAAAGGCTAAAATTAGTATATTTTTAATAGTCACAAGAAAACAAAATATCTCTTGACGGAAAAAAACGAGAACTTTTTATGTAAAGAATTTATTATAAATCATACATAATTCTATCTACAAAATTCTATCTTCGATTCGCGCTCAGATTTAACACCACTAGTGCAACTTTGAGTACTGAGATGATTATGAAACAGTTCAAAAGCCTCAATTTTCTCAAACATTGCGTGTACTAGCTCTAAATATTGCGCGACAAGTTTTAGCAGAAATAAAAAAGTAAGTTATGTGTATTTTTAATACCGTGGCTTATCACAGTTCGCAGCAGAATTCTGATTATTACTGAGCCAATTATTTCTAACACAACCAGAATGCTAATTTTGGGCTCGCATAGTTGAAATATGACAAAAAATCTGGCCTTTTCCTTCAGTCGCAATTTTTAAATTACCAAGACAAAGTTTAAGTATGATTTTAGTACCATTCGAGTCGGCTCGATAATTTGGCTCAGAAAATATCCATTTCGGCCTTGTTTATATCAATTTTTTCAATCTTTTTTGGTTCCCAGTGGTCCCCCTAAGTCCCTAAAATACTCGAAAAAAATTTTCATTGTAAATGTGATCTTATATATCGCTCGAACCACATTGAGACGAGCGAATAGTAAAATCAGCGCAATCGGTTCATGCGTTACAGTTAGGCTTAGGCTTACCCTTAGGCTTAGGGTTTACCATAAATGGCAATAACTCCTTAACCCATAACGTGATTACATTGACTCTGTCACCATTGGACTTAGCTCGAGTACGAAGTTATATAAAATTTGTACATTTATGGAGAAAAAAATTTTGGTAATTTAGGGTACCAATGGAACCCAAAAAATCGAAACAATTTTTGTCATAAAACTAGCTGAAATGGATATTTTCTAAACCAGGTCGTCCCAGCTGAGTAGAACGATAGCAAAAGTATCTCTGTATGTTCAAAATTGACCAATTAAACCTGGAGAGCTAAAAATACTCAGAATTTCTAATTAATATATGCGAAGCCTGAAAATCGCAACTAATTATCAGTACATACACCAGGGCCATGTCACCATTAGGGCGTCCCAATTGTTTTAGGACATTAGGACAATTTATGTATTCATGTGTGTCTATCATTGCTCTACTGTACATGTCAGACCATTTCAGCCAGATTTATGACACATTTCATTCGATAATTTCGATTCCCAGTGGTCCCCCTTTGCTACCCAAAAGTTTCGAAAAAAATTTTCTCTATATATAAATGTAATCTTATATATCGTTATCGAGTGAAAATTTTTCGAAAAATATTAAGACTTTTATTCATTAATTTATATTATTCATATTATTTCCTCTTAACAATTTCCAATTTCCCGTTTTTTGTAAGTTGCCTTGGCAGTTGTAAGTGCTTGATAATTTCAACTGTTCTCGCTGCGACGGCCGGGCAAGTTGGGGCTATAATAACAGTTTCCATAATAGGAACGTTTAAGGCAATCAGAATAGTTGGAACAGTTGGGACATTTTCAGGTTTCCCCGCATTTTTTAATCTCACATTTCCATAGTTTTTCGTCTGCTAAAATTTTCTAATTCCCAACGATTTCAGCGTTATCCGTTTTCTCGTTTACCATCACTTATCAAACCACTGAATTTATATCATTTCCGAATTTCCTCTTACTCACCATTTTCTAGTTTCCCGTAATTTCCCCACTTTGTCCGGTTTCCAAGGCATTTCCCGGTTTCTTGTTTAACATTGTCAAGTTGTGCATTTTCAGTTAGTCAAAAATTTAACCGACTTTAAAATTCTCATATGCTCAAAGTCTTGCCATTTCTCTAGGGTTCCACTCTCCAGCAGTGTCTCTTTTCTAAATACGACGATATAATTTAAATCGTAAGCCGGCAAAATCTCAGTTATGTTTACCAACAGTCCATTTTGACGGGTTTAAGGTTTCGCCTGAATGTTTCCGACCACTGCTTCCGAACAAAATTGAGACAATTGAACATGACAATATCAAAAACTATTAAAGGCCTTAAGCGTTTCTTAGGCGTGACGGGATTTTATCACGAATTTGCTGCAGATTATTCAACAACAGAAGCGCCTTTAGGTAATCACGCACGTGAGATTAAACTGAGTAGTACTAAGCCGCTTCTATTGACTCAAGATGCTGGACAGACCATACAAAATCTTAAAGTGGCATTAGACGACGCGGTATCGTTAGCGTTTCTGTATTCATTGGCAGAATTAGAGATCACTACTGACGCATCAGCAGTTCCTGCCAGGACGATTTTGCCTCAAATCAAAAACGGAACTAAGTCACCATTGGCTTTCTTCTAAAAACTTTATACTCACGTAAATCAGCTTCCGATCGTGAACTCTACGCTATTCACCCAACTCTTAAATATTTTGTTAAGCTTTAGGCTACTAAGCCAACCAATTAATATTTACTGACGATAAATCATTAGTTAATATGATGCTAATGAAAACACCAAAACAGCCCTTAAAAGAGCCGTTGGTTGTCATATATATCTGAAATTGGCAGTGTCATATGTCATATTCGTCGTGTGGATAACGTGGTTGATACATTATCAACGTCGATTGCAGCATTATCTGTTTGTCTTAATAGCAGCATAGCTAGGATTTTCCATAAGTGAAATTCCGACATCAAACCAAATTCTAAATTCAAACATTGTGAATTCCGACATCTCAATTCAAACTGTGCATTTTGATATTGCAGAGCCGCTACGTGTGTCCAGAAATTTCATTTATTTTAGTTATAAGTATGGAATTATTTGGACACTGGCTGACATATCGGCAGACACGGTAGCGAGTGTAAAACTTCGAGTGCATATTTCCGGTATTGGAGTTCCCGAAATCCTGAAAATCAGCAGCCATTTAGAGCCAATTCGCTATAACCAAGTTAAGCTAGTTTTTCGTGAAAATCCATGAATGCTTTGCACCCTGCAAGTGATGGCACCATTGAGCGTTTTCACAGTAGTATTAAGGCTTTATTGGCGGCAGTTGCGATATATCCAATGGTTTTTAAGCCTACCGATTGTCCATCGGGAACTTCGGAAATGAGTGAGTCATAATAGATACACACGTTTCCAAACGGTATATGGTTTAAATGTTGAATTATCAGTTACGTTTTTCGCAGGGAAAAGCAGTGGCGTTATGTGGCACTACCAATGCGCTTATTTAGTGCATAATCGGTTCCTTTGACTTGCTTGCATGAAATGGAGTTGTGAGGTGTCTCGTTAATAAATTGCAATTTTAGATTTGTCAACTCGTCAAATTATCCTGATGAGCGGTGGTTTGATGGAACTAAAAAATGTCCATCAGAAACTGGTACCACGGCAACATTTTGATCCGGCTGTTGTAAGCGACGTGAAGTGTCTTGGAAAGTACCAACATGACGCCTTCCGCGCGGTGTCGAGCGTTCTTGTGCTCTAAAATTACATACTTGACCGCAGAACGATAAAATTGTAACAATAGCCTGAATAAAATAAAAGTTCTTAAGGCATACTCTGAAAAATAGATACAGTTGTATCTGGCTACTAGTATTGCGTTCCTTAATACTCAAACTGTTTGGGTCACTTTCCTTCTAGCCACATCACTGATTGACTTTATCTAGTGTGACCTTAGCAGTATCCATTACGCCTTACGCCGAAATTCGGAATTGTAGAAGCACTCAGGACAAGGTTATTTAGTGTGAGTGCGCAGAGACATCTATCAAATTCAAATCTGTTAACGGCTTAATGACCTCTGGCCGCTGACGATTCAAAGCTTTATTGTAATTTTTCACGGCGTAAGTCACACAGTGATGTGAAATTTAATGCAGATTTGCTGCACGTTAACTTTCATCTTATGACTTTACCTGCGTTATGATTCTGCAGACTGTGTGGCACCTACTTATACTAGTCAATATAACGTTTAGGCACGGAAGTAAAATACCCACTGTGCCGTTCTCGATATACTAAGCATGAGCCTTTAGCTTAAATATATGGTTTGTATGCGAGCCATATACTAAGCCAAAGCATAAGTCGTGGCGTTATCATCCCCTGAACGCGGAAAACTGTTTTGTAGCTAACCAGACGTACGCTGGAAATCTCCAGAAACATCATCGTAAACAAATGACGTCGGTCGAGCGCTCTGGAACAATCATGCTGACATAAACAATTTCCCACGAGTTCTGGGACATTCCGTGTTCACAACAAGAAAAAGCTGATGACTATAAAAGGACTGATGATCATATCATCATCACTTCTTCTAGCTCTTCTTCTATTTTGGGTTGGTTTCATTTAATAAATGTATTATTTTGACTCTGACGTTAATTACTACTAATCTTGCATTTTTGAGCCTAGAGCTAAATATTTTCCCTGTAACACAATCTGCTAAACTGAATGTAATAAATATTTTTCAGTAGGCCGTCCGGGCTATCAAACCTTTAGACACAGCCACTCCCTGCTCATACAAAAAATATATTGCATAGCTTAGCTATTTATTTTATTTATGAAAGCCCGGATGTGGCTGTGCCTATTTGTCACGAGCCGGAATTGGCTCTGTGACAGAATCCAGCCCTACGTGAGCATATCTTAAAGTAAATGATGGATTACTTATGTCTCAAACTATAACATGAACAAATTAAAAACATAAAGTAAAATGGAAGCGAGCGAGCGAAGCAGGTGGAGTTTATTCTTATAAAATCGTAATCTTTTTATCCCCCTGTGGAGATCATAACTCATCACCGAATGAACGGATCTACACAAATTTTGTATTTGATCACAAAATTCAATCTGTCTTCACCCTTTAATTAGGCGCTAAAACCTGCCGACCATGTTTTCTGGGTCAAAATAAGCCACGAACTGTCCAAGCGTAACATTTTTTGAAATTTAGCCATCCCGGTACCTATCTTCCGTCACCTATATTTTGACAAAAAGGATACAACTTTGCTCTACACCTGTTTTTGATCAGGCAACTCCCAGGGCAGCTATAAAGTCCAAATAGGGTATATCAATCCATGTTTACATAAAACACCATTTTTTGGTGTTATTACATGTTACTGAGGGGTACCAGCGTCACTCCATTCTTATATATGTTTTGAGCCTACTTAATACAAAGGTATTGCCCTTTAAGACCTATGGTTGCTGTATGATGTCGTTATAAGAAGTTGGGGAATTCCGGGGTCCGCCGGCCTATTCTCACAGAAAACCTTTTTGCTTCTATAGCATGTGATGGAACGATGCGATCGTCAAAACATTCTCATTATAGGTTTTCACTTGCTCAATACAATGGGTTGCAGTCGAAGACCTGTTGTCACTGCACTATGTCATTAAAGTGCTGTTTCTGGTCTTTATGGTCGTACCGTATTCACACACCACAATTTAATGGCACACCAGTACCAGCTAATATTGCCAGGTAGTAATATTTCATAGCGGCCATGATCGTTCCGCTTCCACTCGCTTCCGAGATACTAGATAATAATCCGACGTACCTTAATAAAACAGACCTTTCGTGATAAAATTTCGTTTTTTGGACTGTTTGAAATTTTATGACAATCATTATTGATTTCCTGCACGGAGACACGAAAATATAACAAAACACTACGTATTTGGTTGAGTAGATCGTTTTAAAAGATCAGAAGTTAAAAAGAGTGTCACCAGAAAGTTTGAACTGCGGGCACCCACTCAATGTAAGCACCGCACACGGCAGGCATGCGATAAGTTTGCCAAAACTGAGAGAAATAGGCTAATTTGAGGGAAAAGTGTACAAATCGAAAAAGAATTTGCAAAATTTGAGGCAAAATTAGCAAAAATGGTGGTATATTTGGCAAAAATTGGAAAAAGATTTGGAGTTTCAAAAAAGTTAAAAAAATTTATCCCCTCGGGGCGTTGCTGTTTCAACCCTCTCCGCTCCGGAGCCTTGTCCTTTGAGGCTCCATCTCCATCCCATGGGATAAGCGCATATCCCCGCCCCTGGTGGGTATTCCGACCCTTCTCATTCCCTCGCGCAGATAGTATGCGAAAAGATTGGCAAACACAATTTGCTATAAAAACGCACAGACATGAGCGCAAACCATGAAACCCGCCAAAAATTAGAAAAACCGATGCCAAAATATTCGGAATTAGAACATTTGTCCCTAATGACGATTCATCTTGTTCCTCTGATAAGCCTCACCCGTCCCCCCCCCGAAGCAGCCGCTATCCCCCTGGAGCGTGGATCCCGGACCTCGTGCACGTATAATTATAACAGCCTGACTTGTTATGAAATTTCAGGACTATATAAAAAAGGAGACCAAAATATGACCAATCTCAACCTGATGGGCGATTGGATAGCGGTGGAGTGTGATCGGAACATTGTGTGATTTAGATTTGTTGTGAATAAACAATACATTATCCTTGCTATACTGATCAGTAGTTATCATCGTAATCAAGCTCCACCCGCCCGACATGCTCGGACATGATTTTGCGCATGAAAAGAGGCTATCTAGCCAACTCAACTTGCAGATATCTGGTATATCCACAAACTGGTAATCGTCAGGGATGTCACATAATTATAATGTAATTAATAACGTTGTCGAGGGAATGTATGCGCAGCCGGATCAGCCTTTAGGGCGCCTGCGCCGCGTTGGCGATAATTTTAATTGTGAAAGGTCCCTTCTGGCCGCTGTCCCCGACCCATCCGAATGCGCATGTAGTAGTGCGATATGTAGCGTGCGTATCTGTACTTCCTGTAGAATCATGTAGAACTTATTAAAAATAGAGGTCAAGGACAATTTCTAGCGATTTAGATCTCGAAATCCTGTTCTGGTGTCCAAAAGTATGAATATAGCTTCCTACATTAAAAGTTTAGTAGCATTTAGTGGACTGAAGCTATAAGGGGTGAAGGGAAGTCGATGAAATTCAATAGCAAAATCGTTTTTATTTGGGATAATTTAGTTTTGCTTTTCTCGGTAAACAAGCTTATTTTCGCCCCCAGCAGTTGTCGACCTGGTGTCCATCCATATTGCCTTGGTCATACTGCTAGAATTAGCGCTGACCGACACCAGTTTATTTGAATTTTATTTTGTTGCTGCTCTTTAATGTTTAATGTTTTGAAACATTTAAGCTTTCTAAAATTTATTTTGTACTATTTTGCGTTTCCGGGGAACAAGAATTGGGGTGGTAGATAGAAGGTATAAAATAAGACCGGCCGATGTAGCGTCGGAGCCAAATAAAGCTCGTCGCACTTAAAATTAGAGTTTACTAGCTGTGGCGGTTGTTTCCATTGTATGTGTCGTAATGTTTTCCTTTTGGCTAAGGACTTCTGTTTTTTCTTTCTTTGATTTTGGATCCATTCCGGTGGGTCTCAGACACGGTAGGAGAACCTCACCGGTTTCGTTGAGCTTTTGATTTTAGCTTGCAAGAGGCCGCCCTTACGGGTGCTGGAGTGTTCGATGGATGTTTCGCGCCACCGTAGTGGACGCTCCCAAACGAATCAAATTATTCGTGCTTAGGACAAACCTCGCCTCAAGAGACTAGACTGGTTCCCCCAGTCATCGCGCCGAAATCTTGCTCGCGATGCTTGGTCGGTGGATATCATGTAGATAGATGATGTGACTAGGGTTTTGGGAAAAGAACAAAAAGGGAAAGAGAAAGGTTCACAGAGAGCCAGCATGGGAAATTTGCTGGGGTACCTGTGTCAACCTGGAGGCAGCCGCGATTGTCATCAACAAGTAACGCAGAAATTTTGCCAGTGGAGCCTATCAAACTTTCGAGTACTGCCGCCCATATGAGTTGATTTGATTAATTAGCAGCAGGCCACTCGAGACCAAAAGCGGGTCTTCTCATGCCTTGCAGCCACAATAGGGAGCCTCGTTGAATTTGACAATAGTGTAGGGCCTCCACGGTTCGGGTGGGCGTATCGGTACACTACGGAACCGCGGTCAGCCCATATCCCATTTAAGTATATTCGGCGCTATTGGACGATCGTAAGTCGTTTGAACAGTAGTTCGGTTAATCAGCAACCTTTAAGTTCATCATAGGTTGGTGGTCCGCGAGTGGCTCTAGGCCTGATAGGTTAACT
Organism: Trileptium ribeirensis; assembly: GCA_030248225.1. Taxonomy (NCBI): domain Eukaryota; kingdom Metazoa; phylum Nematoda; class Enoplea; order Enoplida; family Thoracostomopsidae; genus Trileptium; species Trileptium ribeirensis. The sequence continues at coordinate 6,995 of JASANE010005964.1, read as the reverse complement.
TATGCGTAGAGTTTCACGGAGAAAATGAAACCGACAACAGACGTGGCCATTTGCAAACTAGGTCGAGCAGAAAATTTTAACCGAATAACAAAAAAGGCCTCCGATGAAGCTACTCGAAAATTCGAGTTAGTGCCCTCGTAAGATTTTTAACTATTGCAAAGGATTCCCCACGCAAAACTTGAACGAGTGTTCTCACGCCGTGCAGACATGATAGGCGGTCTCCTCACATTTTGGAGAGATAGTAACCTCGGTTGGGTAGACCAGGCCACTCCAATGCGGAATGACGGGTCACAACCCTTCAGAAGTATTTCCCCAGCTTCCTATTTGTGCTTCTTCGGGAAGGCCGTATTCGCTATTTATCAAGTACGGAAAATTTACAGTTCGAAATCTTTTCTCAAAAAATCGTTGGTTAAGAAGCATGATTACAATCACGTAGCCACCGAAGTTGTGAAAATGGCCACAGATCCGAGACGAGAGTAATGTTGCCCAAATGGGCTGACGCATCACGTAACGAAAGAAAGAAATGGAGTCAGCTGCGGACCAAAGCGAGTTGTTCTATACAAAAACCACCGAGGCCGCACACGTATAGGCGAGTCTCTGCTCTCATGAGATCATAAAAAGGAACACGCTCGTTAAAAGCTTAATCAAAAATTTAACACGTAGATGCTGAGCCAGCCGTGGTAGGGGACTTCGTCGGAACTTCACTTTTAACAACGCATAGTAAGTAGCACAAGCAACGTCGTCATGTACCCAGGAGACGCACAATTTCCTCACGGATTAAGTAACTGTATTTGCGCCCCAATTCAGCCTCAGTGTAAAACATTTTCCTTCTGCAACATAGAAATTTAATTCGTACACCAAGTAACAAGGCACTCGCAGCTGAGTACAGACTCCATTAGTGTTCTGGCAAATAGAAAGTGAAGGAATAAATGAATCCACGAATACTCGCAAGGGTTAAGAAGAAGGTGGACGGTGGGGCGACCGCATGGAGACACGTGGCTATGGGAGAGCAAAGGAAATGGGGAGAAGTCTGAACTTCTTTGTCGCTATAGTAGGGTCCAATTCAGTGAGAAAACACATCAAATCACACATTGCATGTTGATTTTCAGTACCCCGAGCGTTATCTTCTTCAATTATTGAAATTCTTGTTCATTGTATAGTATTACATAAATGTGCAATGTTCTCCGCTTGTGTGAATAAAAAGTGTTAGTGCATCTAAGCGATATGTGTCCTGATCAGAGGCTCTTGAGGCACGACTTAGACTAAAGAATACATTTTAGAGAACCGAGAACACATTAATTCAAGAGAAACCTTGAACGAAATGTACTATGAAAACAGCACGCAAACAATACATTAAGTAGAAAAATTGCACTGGGATCTGGTCCCATGTGTCATCAGGTAGAACTCAAGATGGAAAATCTGGTGTACGCAAGAGCGAACTCGCGCTTGTAAGCACAGAACACTGGAAACCTAGGTCATTGGGGATTCGTTGAAGATGTGGAAAAGGCGGGTCAGCCTTTACTACCAGTGAGCAGGCCTGAGCGTTGACCCTCTCTCAGGAAGGCCTCCATACCACTAGAAACGTAAACCAATATAGGGGCAAGGCCGACTACCTGATAACCTCTCCGGCATCCTAGTTAGCTAACCGTTATCCTTAGCGGTTCACCAAAGAGTCGGGGAAGCCGGGGTTGTCCGAGCACAACAGCGGGGAATGGTGGTGCAGCTGGAATCTCTTAGGGCCATAACCGGCCCTAGTACATTAATGATTATGACTCAACAGCATACAATATCCTAGGAGAGAGGGTGATTATCCCTTCCCTGAGGATTGGACTTTCCGTCTGAGGGCATCGTTGTTCTCTTCCTAGAAGATACCCCTATTTTGTTGAGGCTGCACACCATCCACCCACTCCCGCGCCAAAAGCGTGCGTGGAATATTGTCCATAAAATGGGGGAGCGAAATTGACAGAAACCGGGGAAAATTATGGCAAAAATCAAGAAATATTTTGAGTCTCAAAAAATTCGAAATTTTACACTCCCCCTGAAGGCCTCCCGATCCTTTTGAGTCTGGGAATGCCGAATGCCTCGAATCGACCCCTGAAGTACCCTCTATCTCCCTGAGGCTTTCAGACTGCGTTCATATACGCCCATGTGTAAGATGTCGATTTGTAGTCACGAGACAAACACTATTAAAATATGTCGGTTTAATTTTATAATTGCACTAAGACTATCAAGCGAACAAACAAGGTATGTAAGGGTCTGATGAGCATGGAAATGAGCCAAAACAGTCCAAAATTTACTTAGATGGGACGCTATTTGGAAAACATTAGATAAATCAATGGGGGCGAAGCGGCAAGTGTCAGGGGCGATAATATCCCCTACAAACCTCGCTCCCGCAGTGGAACTATCAGGGAATCAATCAAACATCTGTCTTGAACGATTTGATATGTAATTATGATGATATGAGAGTTATCTCAGGAGTTAGCTTGGTCAGCGGGGGCAGTGAGGTCGTCTCAAGGGCTACAGGCCCTCGACAGAGGACGTCATTGAGGGTGAGCGTGTCAATCCCCACATTTTGCGTCCGAATGTTTGCCACTTTCACGCCAAGTTTTTGTCACATTTTGGCTAATTGTCCCTATTTTTGCAAAAATGTTCTACGCGCCATCGGCGTGTGGTTTGCGTAGTCTCAGGGCGTAGGGTGGTGACCCCATTGGGTAGGCACAGGCCTCGGGGGTAGAACAGGATCTCAAGGGGATAAAACCTGAGCGTCCTGAACATTAAAAGCCTGAAGCCCACTGAGACTTCGGCATATACGGTTTGATCGGGCGTACACAGGCGCATTTACAGCCGATTGATCTCGTCGATAGGAAGCGTACCAATCACAATTAATGCATTAATTTTGATAAAGGATGTACACGAATATGTGCAAAATCGGAAACCAAGATGTCAATATTTCTGTAAAATGAGTTATACATGACGATGTGGGATTGGCAAAAAGCATGACGGAGGGCCATAGTGGAAGTTCGTCGACGGTTTTGAGCAGCCCTTGGAGCACTTTCCTCAAGGTCTTCTATCCCCCTGAGAGTACCCCCGCCAACCCGTCTACTTACTCCCTGACATCTTGGAGCGTTACCATGAATTATTTATTTTACTCCCGTGCTCCCTGGTCATTAAAATATTCAGCAAAATATCAGTGGGTAAGAAATGAAGTAGCGTACATACAATTGGTCAAAAAGTGAAGGCAGCCTGCTGAAATAAGTCATTGGAATTGCTTTTTGAATCAAATTCTTCATGTTTTTTTTTCATTTGCCGTATGTAATCATAGGACCACTTTTGTGCTGGCACTACACCACACCATGCTGATTATGGATGGCAGGGGTTATTCCCCGAGTCTGCGACCCCTTCCTGCAGCCGACACCGATTCCCCTTTGAAGTAGCCCTGTCTCACCTCTACCCCCTCCACTTCCTTGCGGCTCCGCATCCGCCTACCCCTTTCCTCTTCTTTCCAGGCAAAGGTGTGTGGTCAATTTTGGCAAAATTAGATCACAGGTTGGCAGAAATAGCTGGAAATTGGGGGAAATTAGGTGACAGTTGAAACAAATAAGGCGACGATTGGCAAAAACTTTGGAAAGTTTGAGTCTCAGCGAATTTAAAAAATGTATCCCCCTGATTACCTTCCCAGCGGTGGTTTACAGCTATCCCACTAGGAACTCTGACCTTGCCCGTGTTTTCCGTATTCGAATGACCCTAATTTATGCAGTATTATGCAGCATCCTAACGCTTTCTTTAAGGTATTTATGGCCAGAACAACCTGTACGCGATAATTCATCGGAATTTTAGGCAGTTTGCGAGTAGAGTAATAAGAGAGGGGAAAATATAATGTTGTGGCAATTTGTTGCTTTTAATTTTGAATAAATACTTTTGTAGCTACTGTTTTATCCTGACATTTCGCTGCAAGCCTTGTTTACTACGCTGACTTACCTAGCTATATAAGGGTGACGACAACGGTTGCTATATATTTTTCTTCATTCATTAAGTATGCCTGGCGAAACTACGTAAGTGACATTGTTTATATATAGAGTTTGAACGAAATAGGTTCAGCTTGGGAATCTCTTACTTAAGAATAGTAGTAGACGCGGTGCTTTTGAATAAAGTTTCATTTGGCAACCAAATTCTGCACCGTCAACGCCGTATAGTTCTGCAGCATGTTTCACGTCACGAAAGCAGATTTTTTTCATCGATTACTGATTTTGTGAATATATTATATGTATTTACTGATTTGATGGTCATATAAGTGTTTTAAGTTTACTTAAAGATTTTTCTATAACACATCGAAAAAGTAAAAATACAGTAAATGGTGTGAAGTGATGTTATTAATACATGTCACACGAATTAGGTATGTTGAAGTAAAAATAAAAACAGAAAGGGAAGGTGGTGTACACAGTCCACTAACATCTGTTTAAAGTTTTCTATCAACTTTCAGGGACTGACCTCAATGTATTTCCTTTCAGAAATTCTTCAAACTATTGGTCACTTGGAGCAGCTACCAAGGTTTCACCATACACAAGGCTTACCATATAAAGTTTATTGTCTAATGTGAAGTAAACCTAAAGAAAGCTACGCAATGTAGAGAAACTTGTTGCAGACCAGCTTCAAAGGAAATTGCGGACAATTTCTTAGTTTCACATTTTTTCTAATATGTAGTTTCTTCAATTTTACTGCTAAAAGTATTTGAAACCAGCATTTAAACAGCGTCCCAGTACTGTGCTTATGGAATTTTTTTATCAAGGGAAAACTTAGCTTGGTGTGTTTCTATTTTTTATAATATTGGAAATGTATACCTTAGTACACTGAAAAACAGTGCGAAACAATCTAACATCGGGTTTTTACTCGGCATTTCGATTCAGCTGTCCTGATATCATTGCGCAGCAATGACAGATGATTGGGCGTCCAGTGACTATGGGAGTATGCTGAAAAGATGTGGATCTTTCCCTGAATTTTTTCTGCAATAATATCACCCTTCAAAGAAACGCATCAAACATTCACCATGTTCAGAAATCGGCTTTTCTGTCGCAGCATCGTTTTCGAGCTATATACCAAATTTTACACGTACGTAATCCAAAACGTTAAATTTTCAAAATTTTGAAGAAACGACTTCCTATTAGATTATTACTTCGTCACTTTATTACTTTTATTTTGCTAACCAGACCCGTGGCCATAGCAACTAGACCGTGGGGATGATGGAATTTCAAGAAAGGTTCAAATTTGTATAGGTATATAACAGGGAGCAATCGGAATACCGGTTCCGGCGAAAATCGTGTTCCGGATGCGGTTTCGGTATAAGACATCATACCAGAACCGGAAATACGGTGTAAAAATTTTTCAAATTTTTGCTTCATCTGTGGTCCAAACATGTAATATATACACAATGATCAAGTTCCAAGACAACCAAACAAAAGAAAAAATTAACTCACCAAATTGCCAATTGCCTGAATTTTTCATCTTGAACCTGCAGGAGTAGGTTAACAAAACAAAGCCAATTCTATTCTTGTAGCAGCTATTTTACTTGTTCAGAAGACTTCGGTGTATATTAGAATTAAGCCGGTCCAACTCTGTAACAGAGTATAGATTGTTTGGAAGTACCTACGTAGCTGTAAGTTTGGCTAACATAAATTGTGTCAATTACCAGCCAGCGTGCATGCAAACTTTGCAGATCAGTCTACATTGGAGCCATAAAAACCAATAATTTCATGTTTCCTGCGAAATACCGTGTAACAAACGTATGTCCAGTAAGGGGTGGGCAGTTGGAGACTGAACCAAAGTGTTTAATCTGCGCTCCATGCGTTAGGAACATATTCAGGTCAACGCAGTTTGCGCAAGATCGTTTAGTAGAAGGTATTTCTATGCTCTGGTGTCTAAAAACGACATATTGGTCGATAAATAAACGTTATTAGTTTCCTCAGTCTGTTCAAAATTCCAAAGTGAATAATGTCATTGTAATACATAAAGTTTAATGTAAAAGTTATTTTACTACATTTAAATCCATTGTACCTTCATTTCTTCCTTCATCTGCTTGACTATATATATAAGTTTCGAGAAGACCAGGTTCCGGTTTCGGATCCGGTTTAAAAGGACTTTTCCGGTTGTTCCCTGATATATATGTGTCTATGTATATAAATATCCATAAATATATTAATAGCGATTGTGTTCTGCTGGTCCTTCCATGTCACACTTTTAGATGTAAGGATTTAGAAGTATTAAGCTGTAACCTTGTCTAACATAAATTGCGTCAAGCACCAACCAGTGCGCTTTTAAACTTTGTAAATCAGTCTATATTGGAGTAAAGTAACATATGTGCAACGCGCCAAAAACTGAATTCTTGGTAATGAACTGTATTGAAACTGTGCGATCAGTATCACAGTTTGTCTCATTTAAAGCATTTTGATCAGTAAGTCATCATCATCATCTAGCTGAGGGGTACTAATTAACCACCGCTAGCCTAAACATCTCGGACTACTGACCAGAAATTATTGTATATAGGTATACATTTTATATACATACTTTTATATTTTAGAACCATATAAACCAACAATTTCAAGTTTCCTAAGGAATAGCATGTAACAAACGTATGGCCAGTAAAGCGGGCAAGGCGGTTTTAAGCAGGGCGAAAGTGTTTAGTGTACACTCCATACTTTAGAGCACATTCAATTTGACGCAATTTACGCAAGCCGTATAGGTCAAGGCATTTCTTTGGTCTGGGTGCCCGAAAAACAACATACTGATCGATAAATAACGTTATCGGTGTCTTCAAAATTACCGAGAGCCAATAATATCATCGCAATATATTAAGTTTAAAATAAAAGATTTTGATGCACTTTAAATCCACTCTGTATATATATCTTCATTTCTTCCTTCATGTGTTTTACTATATATATAAGTTTCGAAGCCAAGGTTCGGGTTCCGGATCCGTTTTAAAAGGACGGTTCCGGTTATTCCTG
>JASANE010005960.1:0-15462 GCA_030248225.1 Trileptium ribeirensis | reverse complement strand
TCTGTGCCGTAGCCTTCGTTCAGTTACGTATTGTTCGGGGTCGGAATTTTTTTAAAAATGTGGTTTTTGGTTATTCTTACATTTTTGACCATAACTTTTTATTGGATGGACCGATTTGGCTCAAATTTGGACATGAAAAAGAAGATCCCATGCGCTATCGAACGGTGTATGGTACGAAACTGTAGGTAGTCAGGGTAACGACATATGGAGCCCGATACTGGCGATCTTCAGTAATTCCCTAAGCCCGGCCTGACGATCTCGAGATTCCTTCGACCTATAGATTTCTTTTCTTCTACCACACTGAAATCCCCAAGGAGTATCGTAGAGAGTGATTCATACAATCTCAATTATCGTAACTTTCTAAACACTTCATTAAAGAAATCCAAAAGGTCGGAAAGAGGCGGTACCCCGAGCTTGGCTTTTAAACTTTGTATAATATATAAAGCGTTAGGGTTAGTATACCTGGTGCGGCATGTGCATCTAACTTACACCCCGAAACATTAATTTTGCTGGCCGACTTGAGTTATGCACCTAGTTGTGCTCTTCACGTTACTATCGGTTCTTTTCTCTAATGACAAGCTATTTTCAAAAAACCCGACGAAGCGGGGATTGTTTTCGTGGTTATGATCACTACAGAAAAACCAAAAGATATTAGATACAACTTTGTCATTTGATTCAAATAGATGTAAGCTTGCTATTAATGGATTGCGCGAATGACTGAACAAAAAATTAACACATCACGTTACAATAGGTTGCTAGGACCTAACAAGATAATATTCCCTGGTGTGGTACTAAAGTCCCATGCACACCATATCTATCGCACGAAAAAGACCATCACTGTTATGCAACATACTCGCAGCCACAATCTATATCAATGCTATCTCGTATTAAATGAGTAAAAAGTCAAGGCGTCTCCCAATAACGTTATAATGTGTGTCGTTATCGTATCTTCTGTTTGTAATCTACAAACGACAAACCATCTTTCAAACGTAGAACGCTGTTGAACAGACTTAATTTTAAGGTTAGTTGTAACGTTGTCATGCACAATTTTCGTCATGTTATTAAATTTTGATATGCAATTCTGGTCAATGAGCCACAAAGTTTTGACATTTAACGATAATCTACAAACGACAAACCATCTTTCAAACGTAGAACGCTGTTGAACAGACTTAATTTTAAGGTCAGTTGTAACGTTGCCATGCACAATTTTCGTCATGTTATTAAATTTTGATATGCAATTCTGGTCAATGAGCCACAAAGTTTTGACATTTATAACCATAATATTTAAAAACCAAAATATTATAACAATCAAAGAGTGATGAAAATTTATTGAACATGAATACTCGATCCAATGCTAGTACCTTTTTAACCAACCATCTCAACTTGACAATTCTTCGCCAAGAATAAAACATATATATAATTCCTTTTTCAAGGAGTTACACTATACCCCTCCTTGATGGTGGAGCCATTTAGGAAATAAATAATTTCTAATATCATCTTTCTAAAGTTGAAGTGAATTTGGTATGCATGTCCTTTGTATAACATTAATTTGCAAACATCGTAGATGCAATTATATTGTTCATTTTTTCAGTTCCACCTTTTGACAAGTGTAAGCCGTCTTGTGCGAATTCTTTATTATCGATAAAGTTATCGACCAGCCTCATTAATCGAACTCCACTATACTGCGAATATTTATTAACGATTTGCTGTAAAAGTACATTAGTAGTTGGGATACTTTGTTGCAAGCTGCTTTTCTGTGGCTGTTTCAACTGGCCTGTTGAATTTAAATCATGCCGCAGTAGAATTTCGGCAATTATGAGTTTGACGTATGGATACTGCTTAATACAACGATCTATATTTTTCTACATTTTCTCAAAAGGTTTTTCGCGTTTTAAGGCACCATTGTTATCTCTGCGGGGATTGCCATTATTTGTCCACGGTTTGTCAAGGGGCAAATTGTTTGTTTCGGCCATGATACAAACCTTTTGCGTTTTGTTGTGTGTGACAAATGCTGGTAGTCGAAAAACTCCCTGCAGCTTAGCACAACTCCATGAGATTGTAGTAATATTTGGAATTTTGACAACTTTTCCAATTGAATTTGTGATGAGCACATGTTTATTTTCATCATCAGCGACACTGTCGGCCTCTCTTAATTGCACGAGTAGTTTACCCATGATATTGCTATGGGGAAACGCGGCATCCGGCAGCCATGGCGGAACGTCCGTCGCCGACAAACCAGATCCCAAAAATTGTCGTGCGGAATAGCTTCAACCAGTAACTTTTTGTCAATTGCCTTGAGAATATCAAAAAAATTTTATTCTGGCATATTTTGTCGCAAAGGCATTTATACATAACAAAAACTCGTACATTATGCCATTTCTTTGTTTCGTTGAAATTAGATGTGGTTTCTATAGCTGCTGACACTCGTTTGCATTCGAAAGGAGTTTTCCTTGCTAATACTACGTCAGCGCGTTTGCGATCATTGAGCATAATGCATTTGTAGTATGCGTATTGCTGTTCAGTTGAACGCAACGTGCGTCCTCCAATTTTCGTAGCAATTTGGGCGAAGTTTGGAAAACATTATTCGTTTGGTGCGTTGAGTAGAAACAGAGAGATTCTTTCATGGTCTAAATATTAATAAATATGCCAGCTTGTTTGGGTACGCAGAATTACTATTCATCTACACCTGCACGGATCAAAAAATAGGTTCTGCGTGCCAAAAGGTAAAATGAATGGACTTTTTGGTACCGTTCGAGGGTTGTTTAAACGTGTGCTCTCTGCGCTATCAACAAGTCCTCCGCTAAGGCATATGCTCGACTTAGCGGCTTGTGGTTTGTTTTGGCGTTGTTCCCGAGCGTTTCGGTAACAAGCATATTGCTATCAATGCTCATATTGATGTTCTACTCGCGATCCCAGCAGCCAGGCATGATACGGGTCAGCTTCAAAAACCATTACAATGACAGCGAAAGTCATATGCGCAGCTTGTTCGCGCTTGGGCTGGCGGGAGAAACATTTGTCCAGGTTTTTACACCGATCGTTTTCTCAAAAATTCCGGTGTATGTCAAAATGGAACAGCATCGAAAGATTGGTTCTTCATCGTGGACCCTTGGAAGTCTTCGTGAGCTGCTCAAAGAAGAAATCCAAGCGTATGATATGACTCACTGAACGTTTAACTCCAATACGTCAACTGACAAAGGTCAAACCAGTAACAGCAATCGTAACAACAAACCGCATAATAAGCCGAAGCAAACTTCCAGAACATCCGCGTCCCTGCTGGCCAATTCGCCATCGCGAAATCTGCTATGCAGTTTCTGTGGCGAAGTTCACTACACATACTAGTGCAAAATGCACACTGATCTTAACTCTCGTCGTCAGCGCATTAAAGGCAGATGTTATATTTGTCTCAGCACAATGGAATGAATGTTTTTACTGCCACAAAACAGGTCATCATCGCGCACTGTGTCCAAAACAATTCGGCAATGAGGATGTTCGTCCTAGCAATGGGCGAAACACGAATGAAAGCAATGACAACAGTCTGTCTGTAGCATTCAATTCTCCAACGAGTGTCAATGAAACAAATACGGCGTTGTTATCACATGGAGAGCAGATCATCCTTCAGACAGCGCTGCCACAAATAAGAGGTTCAGGAGGATAAGCGGTGTGGACTGCTCGGTTCATGTTGGACACGGGAAGTTCTCGCCCCTTTATCACCGCTGAGATGACACGTAAAATAGGAGCACGTATAACTGGTAAAGATCATCTCCCTGGCTGGATTTGCAGCAAACAAACACACAACGGCCGTTTACAAAAGCGTCACTTTCGACAATAATTGCCAAAATTGCAACAATGGTCAACTGTAGACCGCTCATCTATTCAGAAGCTTTGCCTTTTGGATCAACATTAACCCTGTCACACTTCATTGGTGGACCACATCGGTTAATGCCCTCTTCGCATGTCGATGATGGCGAATATCGGGCACAAACAACAACTGACAACCGTATAGCTGAGTGGAAGAAGATCCATTACCTGTTGGATTCCTTTTGGATTAGCTGGTGGAACGAATAGTTACAAAGCTTACGCAATATATCTTTGGCGGTTCAGCAGCGAAACACAAGTGACATAGTTTTTACTGTATGTTCCGTAAGTGTTAATAAACGATAACCTTCCTCGGAATCAGTAGAACATGGGCATCATCACTGCCTTGCGGGAGAGCACGGACGGTTTAATTCATACCGCATCGCCCCGTTTATCCAACCGTAAAACATCAACAAGAGCTTTAAAATAGTTAAATCTACTTGAAATTTCTGTAGCGGAGGAAAATGAAATTATTGCAAATCTTCAAAGAAGTTCGACAAACCTACAAAGTCTAAACGCAAAGCAGCTATAGTTGCAGCGGAGAAAATTGCGATATAGTCTCCCGTACATCGTCATCATCAGATGACTCAAATTAGGTACACCGATAGGCAACATAGACAACGTCGGTATACCAAATAACCTACAACAATAACATTACTACATTTCAGGCGTCATGTCTACAAAGCCGATGATCGACTCTACACATCCGCTGTCTCGCCTTTACGTCTTCGAACCGCCTCTCGATTTTGGGCCTCATACAATCAGCTCTATCGAGATGGCTCAGTGGATTGTGGTACTTGTCCAAGGTCACACGAACCTTACCCATCGAATGAAGAGCACCCGCCAACTCAATTCATTCCCCAGTGATATTGCTCCTTGGATATATCTCAAGGAGTGTCTGTCACCATTGAATGGTCGTTGCGCTCCCATTTGATATCTCATTCTCTCCCAGATCATTAACCATCCTAACACCGCCGTTGGAGCCACATTTTTGTAAGCGTTAGATTCTGTCGATTGTCCACTAGAAGACGCACACATACTGCAATAAGAAGCGCGAAGACATGGTATTCGCGCCAACGAAGTGCAAAAAGACAAGTTTCAGCCAGGGTTCAACTGTTATGGAGAAAATCTTGATGAGGTCAAAACGAAGGTTTGATGAGGCCCTAAAGACCTTATCGACTGGCGATATAGCCTTAGCCCATGCTACGTAGACAGTTCTTCTACTGTCTGACAGTTTTGGCCGTCACATCTCTTCCATCGACGGTGGTCATACCGAAGTGCTGTCGGGTGCAAAATACGAAGACATCGCCGATATCATTGAAAAACGTCAATTTAACTTCACAGATTTTCATACCGTTATTGTTAACTGTGGTATAAATGATGTCCCGAGAGAAGTCTTGGAAGAAACTCGAAGCTGTCCTCCGTGATCGTTTTCGAGGCAATGATGGTCTCGCATACTCGTCAATGATGCTATTATTCACGATGATGCACCTTATGTAGCCCAAAGTTACATTTATTCATAATTGCCTTCGTGATTTTGTTTATCATCTGTGTCAACTGGTTTATACGGTACCCCGGTCTTCCTTTCGATTGAACCATGTACCACAAGAATTTCCATCTCAATGTCAAAGGAACCAAACAGATGATGCGATGTTGGAAACACATCATGGACCTGCGATATGACCGGTTCAACTTTCACGAAAACCCGTCATCCCAGCGTTGCAATATAGCGGTTCCTTCAACTAGCGTGCGCGTCAAACACGTGCCTTCAGTGCTGAACTGAGTGTCAGAGCGAAAGCGCTGCTTGGCTGCAATGGACGTTGCAATAATTGATGTTCTTTGGAACGAATTTAAAACCTGAAAGAGAATGCCTGGGTTGAACGAATCTTCACTTTTCAGAGTTGATTTTGCGATTTTGAATGTTATTGCCGATTCTTTATTGAGAATTGAAAAACTGAATACACTGAAAATTTTCAGTATCGGTTGATTTGAAGTGCTGACTAGCTTAAGGTAATTTGCTGTGTTATATGAATTTTACAAATTGTTGGAGACAAGAATAACCTTTTTTCGTGTTACGACGTGACAGCTTCACTTTGTGCTCGCATTCCGCGACTCCACCGCTAATAAAAGCTCTTTTATAATATATAAGTCGAAATGCCAATAAAATTTTTACTGTTCAAATATTCGATTATTAGCTTATTATTACCGATTCAACCAAATCAACATCTTTTAACTTTTAACAGAGAAACCTGAACCAAAGAAAGTTACAGTAAAAGTTAGTAATATAATAAACGTAACTACATAATGCAATTGTATAGTAAAAACACCTAGCACATGGCGATGGTCACGTAGAGCAAATTTGATTTTTTAATCATTTGTTAGGTCAACGTCATCTTTGGAGGTAGTATACATTACCTGATTTGAAAAAGAACAGCTTTGACCAGGGGCTCAGCACGCGACAGCCACCTGACTTTAGGAGTCTCATTAAATACGTCAAATTAGGCTATAAAACTATCAGACTATCGTATATCGAGAATGCATTTCACTTACGCCCCTGAAGGTCTACGTTGTCCACTTAACACAACTTCAACATTTAGAGGCTCAGTAGGATTCAGTAAAATTGATAAACCAAATGTTTTATTATTTCGAATGGAAAACATCAAAAAAACTCCACAAGTTTAAAACAATTATGAACTTTACGTGGCTGCCAATGACCACCATTATAATACAGTACAAGATAACATTAATACTCAAATCAAATAATTTCAAAATCAGGGTCACGAGAAACGTAGCTTATACATTGTCCGATTTAGACCTATAATATAGCATAGTTTTAAATGATTTGACCAATGATATTGTATCGGACCGCGGAACGCGATGCTGAATACTTAGATACGTATATTCCTTAAAATAAAGCGATTTGAAAACGTTTTAAAGGCAAATACTTAGAATGTATTATGCATTTCATGCCAGACTACATGCCGACACCAACAAAAATTGTACTTCATTAAAATATAAATCAACAACTAAAAAAAGAACCGTTTTATTAAATTCGACATGTCTTCGTGAACAATATCACACAGTATTTGCCAATGATCTACAAAGGTGCGTAAAATGTTTAAATCAATGGGCGGCACCGTAAGCAAACTTCGTGTAACCATAAAACAGTCACGTCGGCATATTTCGACTACCAAACTTATCTCCAAGTTGAATTGAACTGACAAACATCCCCACGTGGTCATCATATACGTTGTGGAGAATAACACCGTCACATGTTTATAGTCATTGTGTGGTCAACAGCGCTCACATCAGCGGCAAGCTTTCTAATCGAACCCAATACGAAGGCAAACTTATGCTTTACCTATTTACGGTCGAAAGCAGCCAGGGGATTATACTGTACGGCATATTTCCCTTTCCAAGTGTGCTCCACCGGTTCGATTTCTAAAACCCGCCATGTTTATAGTCATTGTGTGGTCAACAGCGCTCATATCAGCGGCAAGCTTTCTAATCGAACCCAATACGAAGGCATCATTATGCTTATCCTATTTATGGTCGAAAGCAGCCACGGGATTATACTGTACGGCATATTTTCCTTTTCAAGTGTGCTCCACCGGTTCGATTTCTAAAACCCGCCATGTTTAGAGTCATTGTGTGGTCAACAACGCTCATATCAGCGGCAAGCTTTCTAATCGAACCCAATACGAAGGCATCATTATGCTTATCCTATTTATGGTCGAAAGCAGCCACGGGATTATACTGTACGGCATATTTTCCTTTTCAAGTGTGCTCCACCGGTTCGATTTCTAAAACCCGCCATGTTTAGAGTCATTGTGTGGTCAACAACGCTCATATCAGCGGCAAGCTTTCTAATCGAACCCAATACGAAGGCATCATTATGCTTATCCTATTTATGATCGAAAGCAGCCACGGGATTATACTGTACGGCATATTTTCCTTTTCAAGTGTGCTCCACCGGTTCGATTTCTAAAACCCGCCATGTTTAGAGTCATTGTGTGGTCAACAACGCTCATATCAGCGGCAAGCTTTCTAATCGAACCCAATACGAAGGCATCATTATGCTTATCCTATTTATGGTCGAAAGCAGCCACGGGATTATACTGTACGGCATATTTTCCTTTTCAAGTGTGCTCCACCGGTTAGATTTCTAAAACCCGCCTAACGGCCCAAGTACGAATATGCAATACAGCTTGGTAGAGTACGACATAGTATCGTAACTCAGCGGTCTGCGATATGAATCCGGCTCAACAAATTACTTTAACTGATGTACTGCTCGGCGAAAAATTTCGGCGTACTGTCGCTTTGAAAATTTTAAAATCGATTGTTTTATGTTTTAACAAAGTTCTAAAAAGACTCATTTATTATGAAATCTCGAGTTGCTTAGGAACAAGCTACGTTGTCAATAAGATGTTTCAGCCACAAAACACCAGACGGTATTTGAATGAAAATAACACGAACAAGAGAGGTTTACAAAAAGCGAAGCACTTATAATACAAAGCAGGATAAGTACATTATTAACTACAACAAACATAAATATCAAATACCACTATTATGGAGCCCTGTCGTAAACAGATAGGATATATGTAGTATCTATAGCTACCAGCAGGAACGCGGTCGGGGCTTTCAGAACCCTGAGCACACGTTGTCAATTAAAAGCCAATAAGCCGTAACAAAGTTTTCAAATATATTTCGAGTATTCAGATTTGGAGATTGCAAACGTTTTGAACTCCATTTTTTTCATAATTTCCAGTACTGAAAAATACTGATAATAATAAACACCATACAGGACCATGAGAATCATATATTACGTCTTGATAATCACGAAGCTAGGTTAATGCTTGGGCTTACTGTTGCAGAACGGCATAGCATGCATTTTACTAATGCCCATAAATTTTATATTGGCCCAATTTCTATAGTATGTCAGATAATCGGCATATTTGAGAATCGCCAATTTGCAAAAATAGACAAAATATGTCAACCTAATACGTAAAAATCAGCGTGTATCCAAAATTCTTTAGTATTACCTACCGAAGTTTGACGTCCATATCCAATGTAAGCATTATTTATTAATAATAAATTTAATCGCAGAAAAATGAAAATTTGAGTAAATAGATACGCATATATATATACGGCGGAAACAGAAAACAAATTTACAAGACACCGAAAAAATATAACAAAATAATACATATCGATAGTTAACAACACAAATAAACAAACATATATCGACGAGCTAAACATATATATACATAATTTAGAATTATATTATATTTAAATTACAATAACTGAACATATTATAGGTAGGTACATATTTAACTTTTTAGTTAAGAAGGCCCAATGAACCAAACTGGTTAAATTTTTTGTTAACTAAGCTGTTACCTAAAACATGTATCTCCGGATTAGTGCCAAATCTATGAAAGACAGACAACTATTGTCATGGCTGTAAATTTGAAATATATTCACACTTGGTGAAAAAGCAAAGAGGATTATCGGTATTTCGGAATAAAGTTGAAAATTCAAAAAAATTATACATTATTGTACAAGATTAAAGCGTTCGTTCACGCCTAAAATTTACCCAACTTCTACATGGCGCTGGCCGACACACAAGCGGAAATCCTAGTATTACGAAGCATTGGCACTCGTGTTGAGAAAGCCTCTATAGTAAGCGATAATTATTGAACCTATAAGTTTTAGGTGACAACAGCTTCGAACTAGGAGTTCGGTAGCGGCAGTCCCACGACTTAGGCTAGCTAAGTCTAACCTAAGCCCTACATTAAATCTGAACCTAAGGTTAAAAAGTACCGAAAACGGTATAGCCTGTTCTATAACTTATTGCTGCGCTAGTACTGTAGCTGCTTTCTCAACACGACTAAAGAAACATTAATATGTGGAATATATTTTTTCAAAATCATAGAGAAAGTTGTATATATATCAATTTCTTGAAGGTGTTTCATGACTGATTTTAAAACAGTAGCCTACAGATAAAAGACTGCGCGTCATATTGAACTCAAAATATCCCAATTATGGTAACCAAATCGGTATATAAAGTGTTAGTGGGTAGAAAATAAACTTGATTAGCAAAAAAAAGAACCAAATACCAAAACCAACAATTATTTTTATTACTGTATATATAGCCGACTATCATGTTCACAACAAAACTCAAATAGGACACGACAAAAATATTAACGCTTTTGTTACATTACATTATATACATGTACGTACATACAAGGAACATTATTTATACAACGGACAAACAACATATATATATATATAATAATAATTACAGTAATAATAAAGTATTAGCATAGTGAGAGAAAAAAAATAAGTTTTACAAAATATACCAGCACGGTTTGGTAATAGATCGCTCTGATCATGAGAATTATTTTAGGTTAGGCTAGCTACTGGTTCTCCAAACTACCAAAATTATATGTACCTGATTACATGAATTGTCGAAAACCGAGAAACTACGTGTGGCTGGATTCCCGCAGTTAATCTGGGGTCACCAGTTGAACTGGAGGTCATGAAGAATTGTAACCGTGAGAAACCGTCAAAAATGTATAATTTGACAATCGGTTGTTATTGTGCTTGTTGAAAAAGAACAAACTGAAATGATTTTTAGCCATACAGGGTAAAATTTGCGGATTTTAGCCAAAATACAGAAGAATCGCATATTTATTAGCCAATCAGACTAAAATTTGGTAAACTTTTAGCCGCAGAGGAAACGACCTATAGGGATGAAATTGGGGAAAGTTGGAAGGTTGAAATAGGTTGGGTTCCTAACATTATTTGGAAAAGCCAGGGCTGAAAGCTGCAGGGAATTGCAGCTGTTTACGGAACTTCGGTACGAAGAGAATAGAAAAATCTGGTAAAACTGATTTTTAGTGTCAGCCACTCCGACGCTCTCGTGGCACTTACGAAGAGAACGTCTCTAGTAACCCACAATATATATATAAACTAGCTACCAAAAATATCTTAAAGCTTCATGTTCGGAATTGGCAGCACCGTTTTAGTATAACCCTTGGCTTAGGATACCAATAACGGTATGCTGGCTTTTCCGTTTCATTTAGTTACTATAGACGCCTTCTCCACACCAGTGCCACTCTACTTTGGTTCTAGTCTCTATCAATCCTTTTGAAACACTAAATATTCGACCAAATGACAGAAAAACAAAGAGTTTCTGCGTTCGGTCTTGACCACCACCATATCACGACCCCTGAAACTAAAACCTATTGACTAGCACGGCACATTTGTAAATCGTAGCTACATATAGGGATTTAATTTACTGCTGCTTTCCGAGGACCTGGCATTGGTCTTGATCAACTAGCAGCCTAGTTTGCCCCATGTTCTCGACTCACTTGCCATAAATACACCAGATTGGTTTCAAAGTACCTTCTTGAATTTTTTTACAGCTACCAATAACACACTTTGCACTGTTTTTTTGATAAAACGAAACGTAAGCATTTCGCACAAATTTACTTCTTTATGACATCATGTTTTCAGCTATCGCCCGTAATCGAGGATTCGTACGCCATTCCCTGGCTCTCAATGCTGCTAAGTGGCTAAGATATATTTAAATCATGTGCTCTACCACTAGTAATACCAAAAAACCACCAATTTCCATGTGATATCATGTTTTCAGCAGGAAAATTTTAGCAAAAATCACCAGTACTAGATCATTTTATACAAAGTGCCTCTTGGTAACCGTATAGCATTATGATTGTCGGATAAATTAAGTCATTGTAATTCTAGTCTACAATATTGTATCAGCTTAGCGTACACAGTGTTCATTACACAAAATGGTGTTGTTTCTTGCTCTGACTTAAAATGCTGATACACTACTGTAGCAATATACAAATGTTTATGCAAGGCCAGCAATAGCGTTTAAGGTCGAGCCTAAAGGCAGAGGCTTGACAAGTTTTCATTAACCCGGAGCCCATACATTACATATTGTCTACAATGCGCCACAATATTTTATCGCAATTTAGAAGGCGACAGTGGGTCAATAATTGTAAATGAAATAAAAACCCATTTCTGAAAAAGCATATTGAGCGACTGGCCAGCAGAATAGCAGCATGATGTTAGTCCAGCAAGGCAAAATTGGATATGCAACTGCGCGACGAAACTAACTTCACATTCTTCCAAACTTGCTTTGCCATCAGCAAAAGTTTTACCAAATCCGGTATTGAAGCTTGAATATCGCTCCTAAAATTCAACAAGTCTCAGGTTAAGGACAATAATAAGTATATATTATTGTATCCGCATCACTGAAATTTTGACTGAACACTCTTACAACCTTCGATATCAGTATGACAATCACGATAGAATGCTTCCATGAGAACGTAATGAAACACTTTTCAAAACCAAAACACAAAAAAATCCGTTTCTATAAAACACTCAAGATAAAACTGATAAACGCATTGTTAAGAGATAAAACACACTTTTTAATTGCAGTTGATGTAAGGTAAGTGTTCATCACCAATGATAACCGTTCATCAGCAAGATGATTAAAAATGCTAAGTATAGTTAATGCAAGGAAATTTAGTGCTCCATTATCACCGCGTTTCAATATATATACCAGTAGCTTATTTCGTGGTGAAGGTGGTCAATTCAGAGTGTTGTATATGTATTTGGAGAGACGTACAACAGCTTACTGACCATCAGCTTCCGAAATCAGCTGAATATCAACCACGTTACTTGAATAGTTGAGAAGTTGACCCGGTTATTACGTCTGTAAAGACTCACAATGGGCAATTATTTACGTAGAGAATGAACTCATCCATCGGTTGCCGTTTTCGTGTGTTTTGAGTTTCGTGGACCCATTAAAAATCCTGACCCAATTTGACCCCACCCTGCAGCATAAAAAGACAATAGCAGTATACAATGTCCAGCGATATTGTGGATAAGTTGCTCTACAAAATGAAAACAAAACACCCAGATAGCTGGAGGAGTTGCGGAGATATCGCTGCTTTCGTGTATTTTGAGTCTCACGGGCCCATGTAAAGACCACAGTGCTGCGGCGTAAATAATCACGTAACCTAAAATTGTTATATAGAAAGGTCTCATATACTATTTTATAGCTATATCTACATCCGTCGTTTAGATACTATAAATAACATGATTTAGCGGACCCTCTTCGTCACCACACTCACCCCACCGGCCTGCTTCATCCCCATTGAAATAGAGATTTGAAGCTTTGAAAATGAGATATCGACCGAATCAATCTGCCCAGCCAAAGTTGAATTCATGAGTGTCGCTCTAAAATCCTAACCACGGCAATTATCAAATTTCACCAGAACATGGCTAGCAAAGAATTATTCGAATTCATCGTTCCACTGACTACACCCAGGATTATATGAGACAAGCGGATATAAATAGTAATCTGGACCATATTAATAATAAACAAACGTCTCCAACAATCTCAACACCCACATTATTACACAATGGAGGTGTATACATGTGTGCCAAAGTCAGGAGCGAAGAGCGGTGGATTGTGGCTTCTGCTCCTGGTTTTTTCTGCTAGGGTACATATATTGCGTTAGATGGGTATATGTTATATAGTAGGTGTACTATAATGTATTATACATATAGCTAGGTAATATATAAATACATATACACATATAGATATATAAAACCATATTTTAATATATATAGAATAGAGATACATTTAACATTTACCATACATAGATTATATTTACATATTACATATGTACCTGCCCGACCTACCTGATTCTGTGGTTGTGGGGACGCCTCCATGCTCAGCATGCTTCTCCATGAGCTTTTTATACACACCTAGATTTTTACCTATCCCCACAGATGTGCGGGCCAGAAGCCGTTTCATTAGCGAACTCCACTGATTACGATCCATTGTGCGCTTGACCATGACCTCCATAGGCGCTAATCGTCAGCGTATCCATGTAATGTCTCTGAATAGCAGCTCCATCTTTGTCAGAACTACCCGTTTCTAGGTTGTAAAGGATCGTCCTCGAGGTCTTGTCTAGTTCGGTCGTCAGCCAGCAGTATCCTTTTTGTTAGTTTGGTATCAGTCATCCTCAGTATATGGCCCAACCATCGCAGACACATTGTTATAATTGTTGACGGGATGCTGGAATTTCTGTTGCCACGCCGTACAGACCGCAGTTTGCAGTGTGACGAATCGCAGCACGAAAGTACCTTTGTTCTGTCATACTTATCCTTAGGCCCACACGGCTGCAGTGCTTGTGTAGACAGTCAATTGTCGCTTGCATTTTAGCTTCCGACTCTACGAACAGCGCGATGTCATACGTGTAGTCGAGATCAGTTATGACGGCAGGGTCCGAAGCTGTTGTAAAAAGTTACACCGCCGGTGCCTCCCGGATGGTTGTACTCAGCATCCAGTGCACAATATAATTGAACAACACTGGTGACACCACTAATCCTTGCGGCACGCCTGTTTTGATTTCAAATGGCAACATTTTAGATTCCGACTACACTGCTAGACTTCGATTATAGTTGCTTTATTATGTCAAGCAGTTGACAGGGCATACCGTCGTCTTCAACAATGTTGTAAAGTCTGCTTCTGTCTATTTAATCAAACGCTGCTTTGAAATCAATGAAGGTTACAATAGTAGGAGGTTTATAATTAATGTCGGTGTTGTAGCAGCAGTCGTAGCGCAGATATTTCACAAATGCAGCCCCTACCTGTTCTGAAGCCCGCTTGATGCTTCCTAGTCAGACAGAGGGGCGCTGATTTGAAACTGATCATGATCAGTCTCAAGCATTTTGAAGCCAATGCTTAAAAATGATATACCATGGTAGTATTTGCACTCCCTGCGGTCTTGTTTCTTGAACTGCTATATTATAACAGCTGTTCGCAAGGCTTCAGTAATTTTGTTGTGCTGCCGCATTGTCGCAAACAGTCCTTGTATTGCCTCTATCACTACACCATCACCGTATTTCAGCATCCTGCAGAATCCTATCTAGTCCGTCGGCCTTTACGTTGCACCATGACTGCACCACCTTTTTAAATTCTTGAGCCGACGGTGGTCGTTAGTGATCTTCAGTGTCGTACCAACCAACTGTTGACAGCTCGTAATGACAGGCTGGGTCCCTGGAAACTCTGTACTTATTAGTTGATAAAGGTGTTCTATTTACCGGTCCAACTGCTCAAAATTTCTTATAACTTGCCCCTAATCACAACACTGTTGGCCATTGACGTTCCACAGGCAAACTTTTCCGGTTGATAAAATTTTATCCGACTTCAGAGAGGCATCCGCAGACTTCTTTAGGATCGATTTTGTAGATGACGACTGAGCAGCTTTATACATTGAGGAAAAGCCGTACGTTTTTCTTGGAATCAAGTTTTGCAGCTACTTATGCGTCGAACCGCGTTATCTTGGTAATGTTTTCCCAAGCGCCGTTAATATTTACATACAAATATCGAGGGTCAGGTGGAAAAACTACGTAACTCGATTTTTTTAAAAACGAGTGAAGTTGACGTAAATGGTCCCTGATACCCTCCGCACTATAAAGTGAAACCATGTGCCTAGTAGCAGCACTAACTGAACGAAGTAGATGAAACATAACATAAATCTTAATAATTGAAGGGCAAGGTCA
>JASANE010005959.1:0-61939 GCA_030248225.1 Trileptium ribeirensis | reverse complement strand
TCGCTCCTGGATTTATGGGGTTTGAGGTACGGGGGTATGGCGCCCCAATGGTTCCTCGACCCAAAATTTGAAAATTTGTTCTGACGTCTTGGGCGGCTGATAAGTTTTGCCTGGGGGTTTTCGGACATGCGAAACTCATTGCCGGGGTCGGTTTTGCTCTGCGACCCATGGTTCCATGGGTATGGGGGTATGATGCCCCATGGTTCGGGGTCAGAGGTCAAAATGAGGGTTTTTAGTACCCTTCACGGAAGCAAGGTTAATTTTATCTTACCATTCGAAGTTTTAATCTGGATGGTTGTATTTAATTTTATAGTAAAACGATAAATACCGATGCCTTTTTTGTTTTTCGATTAAGGCTCTGGTTCTAGAGTTATGGGGTTTGAGGCATGGTGCCCCAATGGTTCCCCGGCCCAAAATTTAAAAATTTGTTCTGACGTCTTGGGCGGCTGATAAGTTTTGCTTGGGTGTTTTTGGGCATGCGAAACTCATTACCGGTGCCGGTTTTGCTCTGCGACCCATGGTTCGGGGTCAGAGATCAAAATGAGGATTTTTAGTACCCTTCACGGAAGCAAGGTTATTTTTATCTTAACTTTCGAATTTTTATCTTTGTATGGTTGTATTTAATTTTTAGTAAAATGATAAATACCGATGCCTTTTTTGTTTTTCAATTAAGGCTCTGGTTGTACAGTTATGGGATTTGAGGTATGGTTCCCCGACCCAAAATTCATAAATTTATTCTGACATCCTGGGCGGCTGAAAAGTTTCACTTTGGGTTTTCGATCATTGGAAACTCACTGCCGGTATTGGTTTTGCTCTGTGACCTATGGTTCCATAGGTACGGGGGTATGACGCCCCATGGTTCGGGTCAGAGGTCAAAATGAGGGTTTTTAGTACCCTTCACGGAAGCAAGGTTAATTTTATCTTAACTTTCGAATTTTTTTCTCTGGATGATTTTATTTCATAGCAAAATGATAAAAGCCAATGCCTCTTTTTTTGTTTTTCGATTAAGGCTCCGGTTCAAGAGTTATGGGATTTGAGGTATGGTGCCCCAATGGTTTCCCGACCCAAAATTCACAAATTTATTCTGACATCCTGGGCGGCTGAAAAGTTTCACTTTAGGTTTTCGGGCATTGGAAACTCACTGCCGGTATTGGTTTTGCTCTGTGACCTATGGTTCCATAGGTACGGGAGTATGACGCCCCATGGTTCGGGTAAGAGGTCAAAATCAGGGTTTTTAGTACCCTTCACGGAAGCAAGGTTAATTTTATCTTAACTTTCGAATTTTTATCTCTGTATGGTTGTATTTAATTTTATAGTAAAATGATAAATACCGATGCCTTTTTTGTTTTTCAATTAAGGCTCTGGTTCTAGAGTTATGGGGCTTGAGGCATGGTGCCCCAATGGTTCCCCGACCCAAAATTCAAAAATTTGTTCTGACGTCCTGGGCGTTTGATAAGTTACGCCTGGGGTTTTGGGGCATGGGAAACTCATTGCCGGTGTTAGTTTTGTTGTAACTTGTGCTTGTATTGTGTAATGTCCACATATAGCATGTCGACGAATACTATCGAGAGTTGATTTGATGTGCACGCAAAAGGCGTAGGCGTAGGTGTACCTATGCTTCACTACGTTCTGCAATCTCGGTAGAGTTACTAGTACATCACGAAAAAACAGTTGTTTTCGTTCGTGTAGACTGCTATAGTTCTTTATTACAGGAGCTATTGTCAAAAAAGAAGCTTCAGTCTTCCGCGAGTAACTCTCCACAGACACCAACATTTGTAGCGAGGCACGAAGAAGTTACGTCGGAGCCAGTTGATTCTGGTGGAAATGTTTTACGTCACTCATCGTTAAGTTCAGAAATGACCAAATCTCCTGGCAAGTCGCCTGGCTACTTTTCATATACACAACAAGGAGTTATTAAAAGGGCCAGAAGCGGTGGGGGAGCTACGGTATCACGAGACTCTACGCCTGATAACTTTGTTGGTGGTGGGGATATCGCTACATTTGAAAAAAGTGAAAAGTCAGATAAGTCGACCAGCGATGATGTGATTGTTACTGGAGTGAAGCGTGAGTACCGTTAGTTTTTTTTTTAATTTTGCACTTAAACCATCTGTGTGAATTGCTCGATTGGGAGTTATCAGAACGTTGTGTAACGTGTTGTAGGGGTGAAAGCTTCTAAATTCCGTCTGTGTGTATGGCCACCCATAACTCGGGAAAGACTTAACCGATTTGCATAATCTTGAGCTCATTCGAACTGGTATAGTGCATTCGAGTGTATTTTGATTTGGGGTCTGGTTCCGGAATCGGGTCAAAATGGGGTTTTTTGCCCCATTTTAATACCCTTCTCGGAACCAAGCTTATTTCTATCTTAACATTCTAATTTCTTTTTCTGGCTGGCTTTATTTCGTAGCGAAATGAGAAATTGCTATGCGCATTTTTTGTTTTTTGATTAAAGCTTCGGTTCTGGAGTTATGGGGTTTGAGGTACGAGGGTATGGCGCCTCCATTGTTCCTCCACCCAAAATTCGAAAATTTGTTATGACGTCCTGGGCGGCTGAATGGTTTCACTTGGAGGTTTTTGGGTATGGGAAACTTATTGCGGGCGTTGGTTTTGCTGTGTGACATTTGGTTCCATGGGTATGGGGTTTGGCGCCCCCATGGTTCGGGATCAGAGTCAGGGTTGGGTGTCAGTCTATGTGTATACATTGTGCCGGAAATTGTGGTAAAATCTTGATTGAATAGATTATTTGGAGTTTTGGGAGTAAATTTATGTATCATACGTTGCCTAGAATGATATAAATAGGCGAAAATGTTTGTTTACGGAGCCGAAGATATAATTATCTTATATTGTCAAAATTGTCATATTAGTATGGGCTATTATTTTGCTCTAACATTTTTCATATAGTTATTTCTTTAATGTCCCTCTAGTTAATTTCAAAAAATAGGGTTAAAGTGGCTATTCGGTATTCGGCGGAATACCGAATATTAGATTCATGCCTAAATTCCTTATTGGAGAGTGCAGTCACGGCCAAAATTAAGTGGAGACGTGTACGAACGAAGACACGGGCTGACGTAATTTGTTCTGTGCGCCGACGGACGCAATTTCGTTCGTTTGCGGCATTTTTCTACATTTCTGTTACCCGCGACCGTGTATTAGGCTTGCTGTATCGTACAATCTTTGATAAACTCAAACCTGCGTCGCCGATCGAACCAAGTCTGCATTGGCGAGAACGACGCACGCAAACCACTGAGCAGGAAATAAACAGAACCGGAGCCTGGTCTGCGAAATATATATAATATATTACAATGGATGAAGGAAGAAATGAAAGTACAGTGGATTTACAATGTATTAAAATAACTTTTGCATTAAATTTAATGCATTGCGATGTCATTATTGCCTCTCTGGAGCTTTGACCAGACTGGGGAAGCTAATAATGATCAATATCTTGGTTTTTTGGACCCCAGAGTAAAAAAATGTTTTTCACTGTACAGTCTTGCGTAAATTTCTTTAAACAGAATGTGCTTGTAACTAAACATGCTTGTATGGAACGTAGACTAAACACTTTCGCTATGTCTCCAATCGCCTCCATTTACTATGCATAGGTTTGAACATGTTATTCTGTAGGCATAGGCCAGCGATGATATGATATGTTATTGGACTGAAGCGTGAGTACCGTTAGTTTTTTAATTTTGTACTTAAGCCAACTGTGTGAATTGCTCGATTGGGAGTTATCAGAACGTTGTGTAATGTAGTGGAGATTGTGTGTTGCAGGGGTGAAAGCTTTTAAATTCTGTCTGTGTGTATGGCCGCCCATAACTCGGGAACGACTTAACCGATTTGCATGCTCTTGAGCTTATTCGAAGCTCTGACATAGTGCATTCGATGGTTTTTTGATTTGGGGTCTGGTTCCGGAATCAGGGGTCAAAATGGGTTTTTTGTCCCGTTTTAGTACCCTTCACGCAAGTAACGTTATTTCTATCTTAACTTTCGAATTTTTTTCTCTGGTTGGTTTTATTTCGTAGTAAAATGAGAAATTGCTATGCGCGTTTTTTTGTTTTTGTGTAACAGATCTATACGGATCGTTACGAGGTGGATAATCCTGACCACAGCCTAATGGCAAACTTTTATCGAAAACCCATAATCTTGACCACACGATAATGGTCAACATTTACGAAAACCCTGACCACACCCCAATGGTCAACATTTCTTTGAACACAAATAATCCTGACCACACCCCAATGGTCAACATTTTTTTCGAATACCAAATAATCCTGTCCACAGTATAATGGACAACATTTTTAGCGAACACCAAAAATCCCGTCCACAGCGTAATGGACAACCTTTTAGCGAATACCAAAAATCCCGGCCACAGTGTAATGGACAACATTTTTTCGTATACCAAAAATCCTGTCCATAGTATAATGGTCAACATTTAGTCGTGTTCCCCAATAATCATGACCACATGTATAGTGGCCAACGTTTTCGAATTCTGTCACCAGTTTGGGACACCCGACGGCAATAGTCCTAAAAGGGTACGGAACCCACCGACGCATTACAATACGTACATTTATGTAAGTAGAATCAGTTAATCGTCTCTTGGCGCAAGCGAATATATAAGCTGAGTTCCCCTATATATACCGATCAACCATAAAGCCCTGTTGTCACCCCATATGTATACTGCCTAACTGGCACAGACCATGGACTACCGTATATACGTAAACCAGTAATTGAAATAATTCGCAAGATCAACACAGTTATATAAGTACATGATTACAACAGATCAGAAATTACCGGGTATATATGTTAATAATAGAAGCAGAACGGAAATCAAGGTATATACGTACGTAATCGGAACAGATTCAATAGCACCATATATCTATATAAAGGTAAACGACAAGAGTCCGGAATAATTAGGTCAATGAGTCCCGCTATGTAACCGACTCGCATTTCCAGTATTTCGGCCTGCACCACCGACATTGTTTTGGTCATGATGGGTATCGTTATTGCTATTTCAGGGATGGATAATCGTCCAGGAATTGTAACCGTATATACAGATATATGTATCCATCTATATACATATTGATTGTAGTGCCCTGAAGGCACGCCTTGGCATATATATATTTGAACTACGTATTATTGGTATCATTTTTGTAGTACTTTCGATGGCCATAAAGGCACGTTTTCGATATATGTTACCATAATCGTATTATATGATTGTGTACCGTGGAACCGATGTTGTTGCTCGTATATGTATTTTCAGGTACATGATCCAGCAAATTTATTGGGTCATAAATTGTTAACCAGGCATATATGTATATATATATATTTCCTGTACCGTATTCATACCGTTCAGTGTTATTATATGAGGCCATAAAAGCGCCGCCCTATTGTTATCATTGTATACCATTGTAATACATACCATAAAATATAGCACGACATGATCATATACAATGATTGTATATGATCATGTCGTGCTATATTTTATTGGATTGATCAGGTCATAAAAGCGCCTGCGTTTTACCCTGATTTTATGTACTCTGTTTGTCATATCCTGTTGTATTTCTGTAATTTCTAGGTTGGAAGTACGATCGATAGAGTGTAACGTATTTGGCATGATTTTAGAAGGAATTTTGGGAATTTTTCATGTACACAAACTGATATTTTATAGGTACAGAAAGTGAGTGTAGCGAGCTCTTGCCATACTCGGTTTGTCGAGAATTTTAGGACGGTACGCTCCCTCGATGAACCCAGAATAAGCATCTACGTAGGAATTGCCCTACCCCGAATGGTAGGACCACGAGATTTGTTGCAAATCTTTGTAGGAAGTAGTGGCCGTGACGGCTACCCGTCACGACCGTCCTCACGAATGAGGGCCACAAAAATATGGCTGTTCGCTCGAAAGCGAACAACAATTGAGAAAATTACCCGAAAAATATAAGTTCAGTGTCAAAATATAAAATTTACCAGTGCTCGCTACACTGGTAATTTGTACAACTTTACGAAATATTACTTACCAGCGTTCATTCGCGCTGGTTGAGATAAGGAGCAAAATATAGAAATTTAGGACGATTTGGTAGTAAAAGTATCGGCTCCGGTCCATAACTCCGGAACCGTTGGGAATTTCGAAATTTTATACTTGCCGTTTCTTATAGGAAATTTTACGGTCTTTCGAATGAGATCTGTTTCGTGGAGATCCGACCCGGATCCTCGGAATTATGAGTGATTATGTAGGCCCGCAAATCGATAAAATACACTTAATTCAATAACTTAACGGAAGTTAGCCATAAAGTTACACACGTGGTATCGTTAGGATCCCCAGACCCGCGGCTTTAATTTAAGCCCGGACCGGTCCCGCTGTGCCCACTTTTAGGTACCCCTTCCCATGGAAAAACGCAAAATAACGCCATGAGTGCTCATTAGAATCCCCTTGTCGAGACGAATTCAAAAAGGTATGAAACACCCCAGAAAAGTATGCCCCGAGCCCAGGGGAACCGTTTAAAACACCCTACCCGGAGAAAAATTTCAGATGGACCCTTCCCCAAGAGCTCATTTTCCCCCTGTAGACCGAAGACCGTCCTGTTACATATCGTTTTGTTCGGTCGGACATACTGAGTCCGAATCCGAACTTCTTAGGGCATTTTGGCCATCTCAAAAGGGCCTGCACCCTCTTTTTCCTCTCCTCGCATCTCGATTCTTTTCTTTTGTTTACATAGCCGCGTCTCTAACCCCAATGCTAAGAAGTAAACGTTAATATCAAACTAATAGAGTATAGCCAGTATATAAGCCGAAATTGAATTCGTATGCCGTCAATGCAGTCGTCAACTTGAGCTTATATCTATTGAGTAAATAAGGTTGCAAGTCGCACGTTTATATCGATTTAATATAAAGTTAATAGGAATCTGTTGCTAGCTGTTGGACGTGAGCATCCAGTATCTGTTCGCGTTTTCCGTAAACATAGAGTCGAGCGTCCTTATTAAGCAAACAAAGTTAAATATAAAACCGATATAAGTTTTATATGGTTGGCACAACGGTTAGCGTTTGTAAATAATATAAAGTTGAGAGGCAATAACGCCGTGTGTGGACTATTTACGTTTTATATAAAAGTTGTGTATAATTTATATAAAGTTTTTGGTCAATTTGAGTTCCTTATCAGCAATTTGTGAGACGTTGGCGTGCTTAATCGACGTATAATTATTTCAAAATTTCATATAAAAGCAGAACCGCGTAAACAAGTCAGCGTTTAGTTCGACTTCGGCAGCGCAGAGTTCGGTCGTTTTGCAGACCGACTCTGGCGCTTATAGATTTATAGATCATAGTATTTTGGTTTTACTGCTTTGCTTTTGTTTGACGGTTTTCCCGAATGGTTGTTGCGGTTGGATGGATGCGATGGACGTCGATTCGAAAAAGACCCGAGTACATGAGTATGGACAGGGAGGTGGATTAGCCACCTAAGATTCTTGATATCAGATAGGGCTAGATTTAAGAATGGTTAAGGTAGAACCGAGTCGGTTGTTCTGAGTTACCGTAAGTGAAAATTTCTACGGACTCCCTGTCCATACTTCGGTTTACGTGATAGCCCCGTCCGTCCTAGCTGATCTCGCAAACATGTGTTGGTGACCGGACTTTCAGAGGAATCAATCCAATAGCCGAAGTCGAGCTGGACCTCCCTCGGTCAATGAGTTAGGGTACAAACAAACGCGACACTCGCGTTACGAATAATTTTACATGACTCCCTGAGCTGAGTTAGGATCGAAAAGTTCGAGTATTGAGTTGACCGAGGTTAAACAAACCTTTTACTTGAAAGCATTTTGGTTAAACAAGACGTTTCAATTAGTACTCCGAATCATCCACGGTCATACACGTACGAGCATAATTCATTTAGGATGTGTCTAAGTTGGCTTTCAAGAGTTCAAGCGTTTTACGATTTTTTCTGGACGAGAGTCCGTCCAGCTGTTCTGGTTCTTTGTTGATTGGAGTTATTTGGTATTTGTGGATCGTTTTACGTGAAAAACCTGTTTAAACTTTATTAATAAGTTAATAGTGCTGTAGGCAACGCTGCAAGTCAAAATTTTATACTGACTCGATTTCCCGTGAGCGAGACGGCTCGCCCCACTAAAATAGGAAATTCGGTTTGTCCAGAGGACTGTTCCAGGAATTAAGTTGAAATCCTACACGGATGTCGAAGAGGACTCGAGCTATCGAGTTAGCGACTAAAACGTCCTAACATTACACCGGGAACATTAACCCGACGACCTTGAAGGAGTTCGCCCCTGCTAAAATAGGAAAAGTTAGACATCTCAGGATTTACTCCAGGAGTTTCTCGGAAACCCCGGCAGTTTCTTCGTAGCACTGTCTACTAACGAATAGGACTATAAAACACATAGATTTCGAGTCAGAACCCCAAACCCGACGACCGTGAAGGGCCTAATCCCACCCAAAGGTGAAATCGTGACTAAAAATAAAATATTTTAAGAACCTCTCCAGGAATTTTACTGAAGCTTTCGCTGTTTCTTCGTAGGGATGTCCGCTATTGGACACCGCTCTGAAACCCAACCTTACCGGGTTGGAATAACAAACCCGATGGCCTGGAAGTGGCCTGACTCTGTCAAAAATGTGAATACATGGTTAAAATTAAATTATTTCAAGATTCCCTCCAGGAATCTTGATGGGACCCTCGCGGTTTCTTCGAAAGTATGTCTACTTTTAGATATCATCATAAAATTCAACTTTGTTATGTTGGAATCCCAAACCCGACGGCCCGATAGGGATCCGCCCCTACCCGACCTTTACACGTTAGTAACTGATATTTATCCCAGGAATCTTAATGATTTTTCTCGTACATATAGAGACCCATTAAGCCTTCGTTTAAGCTGCGGAGCCCGGCAGAGCCGGGGCCCGTTCGAAAGTTATAGGCAGTTCAGACCCGAACCGCACAATCGTCGTTCGGAGTGTAGTTCAAATGTCACAAATCAGACTGTTTTCGCAAGTCTGTTTCGGTCTTGTTTTTACGCGTCTTTTAGCTGAGGAAAGGAAAATATTAATTTCCCCAGCGTTGATAAGTTATATTACCAACGAAAACATTTTAAATTTCAAGGTTATCGAAGTCGCTGAATGCGACATCGAGTCTATCGGGCCTCGGCCCGAGGGACCATTTTTGTAAGGACCGTTGACCCGGTCCTAGAAAGTCGATACGTAAGGTCGAGTCTAGCCCCTGTACAAAATTGCACTGAGAAATATCGTCAAATAGAGGAGTTATTGGAAGTCAAAAGTTTTCCTCAGACCCGATCGAACTGTGCTCAAACTATAGCTCGAAAATTGCGAATCGAACAATTTAAGGAAACAAATCGAGTAGGCTTAAGCTAGAAAATTTGCTACGGTTGTCCTGACAACCGGGGCCTCCGTTCACTGCCTCGCTTCGTCGAGCAGGAATTGCCCGAAATGATAGTTAAACTTTAGTATCAAATATAGCTCGTTTTTGAACGTTTCTTACGTCAAAGCAAAGTAGGCTTTAGTGTCATTAGAGTAATGCCGATGGCCTACGAGGCCTCGCCACTAATATTACTCGATTTGATTACAATCGTAGGTACAATCCGCATAGGAAATTGAACAAAATCCTGGTTCAGGAAAAACTTAAAATTCCGTCCCAACGACCGTCTACCGGGACCCGCAAGCTGTTCGAAAGACAAGTCCGCCCAATCGTTCCTTTTAATGTAGTTATAACTCACGTTGGTGTATTCGAAATGTTTGTCTTTTGTAGTGATCTCGATCTTGGATTGACTGCCATTAGAGACCCAATGCTATTGTGTTTGTGGAGCAATTTGATAGGGAACAAGAGCCGAAATTATTCAGCATATTTGGACGCTTCATAACAAAATTTATATGGTCATTCTAAGTACGTATGTATGTATGCGAGTAGGATAAAACTAATCTCGTACCGTTGTCGCAAAGGATCTAATTATCGATAACTAACCGTAGCACCTACCGGTACTGATTTTAAGTTGACCCACTACTGTTTTTCATGAGTAAGGTAAGCGCAGCTGTCACAAGATAAGGCTTCACAGTATATGCCGTGTTTTGACTCAGCTGTGGGAGTTCAGTGAAAAAGTCTATGACTCCGCGACCCGCCCCAATTGATCCTCTGCTCATTTTGTATTAGCGTACCATAATTGTGACCTAACGCGTATTGTATTTGCTTGTACAATATGTATCTGTCCGTGTACCCATAAGTTTTTGTGCAACTCATCAATAAATGCTCACTAAAAACCCAAATTGTTCAAGTGTTTTGTTGACCCGTAGTAGCGATAGGAACTAAAGGGGTTTGAAATCCGTCACCCCAAATCGACGACCCACGTTCAGGTTTGACACGCGCATCGAAGAAGCAAACCTCACCGTGACTCGCCGATTACAAATGAGTTTGTTAATTATTGTTGTTGTATAGGTACGACTGGTGCGACTAACACACAAAAAAAATTTTAAACTCACGCCGAGCACCCAAAATAGGAAATTTAGACACGCGCGGATCCGACGTTAAATGTCTAGGGATTTGTCGGACCCTAGTGGGGGCCACTGACTAAATTAAATAATGTAATTACTTCGATAAAATAGGAACCGATTTCGATCAAGCTTAAATACTTAAAAATTCTACACTTCCCGGGTTGGACGTGGATAGGGAATAGTGGTATGGTCTCTTTGGCCTGTGAGCAGGTGACGGAGACGACCTCCCTGGGGACCTCAAAGGTAGTACCTCGTAGACTACGCGCGCAACCCATCCGGCAGGATGAGAACACATCCTGTGAAGCGCTCCTGCGGCTTGCTAAGCTCCGTCATTTCTTGGGCCTGACTCGCGTGGGGAAGGAAATTCGAGCAATGGAAACCCATCAGGTCCGCCCTTGAAGTCACGATAGCCGGGGTCGTATGGGCATTACGTCTGGGAAGTGCGTAATACAGCAGCGTCACGTCGATCTAATACATTTGATTAAAGCTTCGGTTATGGGGTTTGAGGTACGAGGGTATGGCGCCTCCATTGCTCCTCGACATAAAATTCGAAAATTTGTTCTGACGTCCTGGGCGGCTGAAAAGTTTTACTTGGAGGTTTCCGGGCATGGGAATCACATTGCCGGTGTTGGTTTGGCTCTGCGACCCATGGTTCTATAGGTAAGGGGTATGGTGCCCCAAAGGTTTCTCGTCCTGAAATTTATAATTTTATTGTGACGTCCAGGGAGGCTGATAGCTTGCACATGGGGGTTTCCGGCATGGGAAATTTATTGCCGGTGTTAATTTTGTTCAAACTTGTGCAGTACTGTGTGATATCCACATATAGCATTATAGCATATCGACAGGCGATGCTGTGCACGCAAAATGCGTAGGTGTACCTATGCTTTACTAGGTTCTGCAATCTCGATATCGTTACTAGTATTGGTAGATTTTGTTCCACATACTTAGAATGTTAAAATATTGATTGATAATCCTCTTTAGACAACGAATGTACTGTGGATAATTTTGTTTTCCATTCAGTAATTACAAAACTGAATCAATGGCATCAAGGTATTAAGGTTACTAAGCACAATAGCACTGTCGTCTTCGGTGCATTTCAGTATTTCCCAATGCCTAACGTTACTTATCACTAACACTCGCCTCTAACAAAATACTACCCAATTTCATTTCTTAAACTCTACAACACGTGCGATTTCTGCAATCTGTCACGAAGAAGTTTGTTCGATATTGTTAACTATAACCATAATAAACGTTGCTGCACTGTCAACTGATACACTGCGCACCCGTGTTTTGGGCCTGCACAAATCTGACCTACCTATGTTCTTGAACATCTCAACTAATTCCATAGTCAAGTCTTTTGACAAGCTTTATGATAACAAAGTTTATGTTTTGGTGGGGTTCGGCACATGTACTTTTCGTAGCTGCTTATAAGCTACTAATTTATAATCCAGTAATTTCTATATTAATAGCATCATATCTATTTACGGTCTTTAAGAATATAGCCGATTGGCGAACTTTTGAAAACTTGTTGGTAACAAAATTTTACTGATTTTAGCAAACTCAAAACGGAAAGCTGAAAAACGAAAAGTCGCACTCGAACAGTCTTCAACTGCTGCGAAAACGTTTTGCACACAGGGTGCAGGGCCATCAAATTCATGTGATGTCGCACAAGAAATAAATTCCGCAACAAGAGTCAGTGAACATGGACTTATGAAGACAAAATCCTATCAGGTAAATAGTGTATTTGATGGTATTATCGTGAGTTGTTAGAAAATTAAATATCCTAGTAGCGTATGGTGCTATCTTTACAGTAGGACTAAATTTTGGCATGATGCTCTGGAAATTTTGGTATTTTACCGCGCCGTATTTATAATATTTTTAGTTCTAAGCAAAAACTTGTTCTGCCTTTATTCGTTTAGGTGAGTATTACAAAAGATACAACAACTGCTTCTAGCTTGCACAAAGTTTCAATTGTTTCGGGTTCCTCTGTCGGCGCCTCAGTTGAAACAAATGGAAAGATTGCTGCTTCTTCGAAAGCAAGCAGAGATAATCCAAAATATTCAGTTGATGCAGAGCGGACAGTGGCGATCAGTGGCACCAAACTTGGGCGTAACGGCGGTACACAAGTGAGTTCTGCAAAGAAGCAACAAGACGAAAGCCGTTGTAGTACCAGCAGTAGTGGT
Source organism: Trileptium ribeirensis (assembly GCA_030248225.1). Lineage (NCBI taxonomy): Eukaryota > Metazoa > Nematoda > Enoplea > Enoplida > Thoracostomopsidae > Trileptium > Trileptium ribeirensis. The sequence continues at coordinate 49,265 of JASANE010005959.1, read as the reverse complement.
CTGTTCGATGTAAGTATGTTGATAGTTTACTTAATAATTGACAATAAAAATTTAATGTTCCGTTGGAATCTAAAAATTAAATAACCTTCGATGTTACTGTCACAATGTTTTGCGGGCCTTGGATGGTAAGCGGGTATTACGAATTTTATAGCGTAAGTCGGTCGAGCCAAACGACAGATTTATGTATCGGGTTCTTCCATTATCTGCCACTTTGCACCACCTGACTACCGGTTACGTATTTATTGATACTCTAAGGAAAACGTTATCCCAAGATTGCAATATTATTGCCTGTAATGACATGCAAAGTCAGTTTTTCATGTGAACGTACTCTAAGGATTATGGTTCTATAACATCGACTTGAGTAATGCCTACTGGTAAATTTATTCGACATGTGTGGAAATACAAAGAATACAATAGTAATAGACAAATATGTGGTGTGCATTAAATGAAATATTTCAGACAAAATGTCTGGCTGAACTAATATTGAGAGACTGGAATCTAGTTTTAAATACAATGAGATGCGGAAAAACAGTGTTCAATTGACCTATTATCGTGAGTGCAACTTTCCCTAAAATTCGTATCCTATTTATTGGTAAAATTGAGGTTAGCCTGCGGCTGCGATATATTCTAAAATATCATCAGCTATGGAAAACCTATGGAATCATATTGGATAGTCCGCCTCAAAACTAAAACGCCTTGTGTCATCAAGATAGCAAGGTGAAACCCACTTGCGTGCATGTGGGCGCATTTTTATGCAGTTAATGTCTGTGATTGGTAATAATATCACAGTATTAGATTATGTTGTGTTTGGCTAAATTTTTTGTATATTCGTTTATTTTTTAATTTAGTCAAGTGGAAGTTCGTCTGATGCGTCTGCAACGCAGAATCAGTCATGCTTATCCAAGAATACTTTGCGGCGCATGGTTTCGTCTTCAAAAAGTGTGCCGAAGACCGCTTCCATGAAATTGGACAAAGGTTAGGATAAGTTTCCCGAACTTCGACGTTATGGCAATGACAAAAGATTACGCAGTCGCTAATAAGCATTGGTTATCAGCCGGACTATTGAAATTTTGCCGTGTCGAAAACTGCCCCGAAGCAACTAACAATATTGTCAAAACTCGCTTACATTGTGGTCCACATTGTTATGATTTTGACGAGTTGCTTCACAGCTAGACATTTCGCAAAAACATCACATAATGCATAAATTTATAGATTCTTACAATAAGTCTCAGAAAAAAACGAAAATCATGTCTATCCACAAATACTGGATTTATTATTGATTCTGGTCATAGAAAACTATAAAATACTGACAGACGCATGTTATTAATTGCGTTTTATTAATAAAAAGTTATTTCGTCATGTGATTCTGATATTGCAGCAACATTTACAGCGCGGCTATACTTTACATGTCGCACGTTAATTTTACATCAGCTTTTTCTTCCAGCAGTGAATTCAATATTTACATTTGTTTTCGGCAGCGAGCGAGTGGAACGAGAATTTTCAATTTTCCAACTGGAGGGGGGTTGAGGAGGTCCTGTGTGTGTCTGTAGCACCTGGATATCGATAACGGTTGCGCGGATTTTTATGCAAGATAGCTCATTCGAACCGCAATGGTCGATTTAGTTGTAGTGACGGAGCCCGATTTTTGAATTTTTTCCCGTGGGAAAAGTTTGGGGCTAAATGACGTCATTTTGTCCCATTTTTCGGGCACTCCCTCCAGTTTTGGCGACTTTTCTCAATAAGTAACCGAGGCAAACTAATAGGCCTATTCCATGTAGCTTTACCAGCTTTACCAATGATATATAACAAGTTTTTCAACTACTTCCCAATCTGGAGTCAATAAGCTTATAGTTGGCGCCAAATTTCATATTTGGTGAAAAGTCGTGGGAAATGCACTTAAATGTGTGTTTCTTGTTGCTTTTAGTGTCTTATAATGGGGTTTTCTGAGCCAACAAGCTCATTGCGCGTGTCAAAAATATTGTGTGGCAAATATTTTTCACCCTTCTGCTTCATACTTGGTATGAAAAATGAGATTTTTCTCAAGTGTCGGTTTGAATTCTTTAACGTTCTTTTCACGGTCAGTTTAGGGTTTTATTGAATTATTAAATTGTTAGTTCATTGTTTTTGTACTCGTTGTACGATGTTTTGTCTACTGCATACGTTGGCTATCAAAAGAGGCAGGCGTAACTATGACTCATCACTCACGGTTTATATAATGCTGCACCTGCGTACTGTGTGTAGGCTTTGTTTTGTGTGCTTTCTACAACAGACTTCGGTGGATTGTTCTCACCACTCGAATTCTGGCTCGCAAGCGAGGTTCACTAGTAATCGCTTTCGAATGCAACAACCACATTGCGGTTTTTGTACCTGCTAGCAAAATTGTTGAAATTTTCAAAACCGCGCTAACTGCTCCTATAATGATCACTACCGTTTACAACGTTTATTTTGGAATCGCTCTTTTCGTTTCATGTTTTAACTTTACTACGTAACAGTTTAAGATAAATTATTTTAACCTGTTTTTTTCAAAATATTACTCTATATATCTGGCTTCTCCAAACTACTATAAAATTATTTTTGGGGGAATGGATTTGAGGGTCGTCCATATCGGAACTGTTGAAGTAACACTCTTCCATTCTTCCTTCTAATCTGAAATCACTGGAGAAGGAGTTGAAGAATAATCGCGCAATATGCTGAGCCTCAGAACTAATGGCCAAGGTAATAGTAATATGTCGCAGCCGCTGGTAAAATGCAGCTTGTGCTGTTTCATGTAGTTGATTTATGTTCGGTTTTAGATGACCGCACCACAACTGTATCAAACGTACTTTATTATAATTAATCCTATTCACGCTATATAAACAAGCTATATGATGTAATCCGACTTAGTCGAGCATAAAGTCACATAAAACCACTGTAAAGCATAAAATATTTGTACTGGACTGCAGATAGCCAATATAACTCTTTACGCAATATATAACCAAACAAGTGAAGCTTGATTGTATTCTAGAAATCAGGTCCATCGACCTTAAGTCTATTAAAAACCTCTGAAAAGATATGAAATATTCGCATACTCTTGGCTGGGCTCTAAATACTCGAGAACTCGAGAGATGAGCTGCAAAACACAGGATAAGTGCTAACCAACATAGATTTAGCAAAGAACCCTTAAAAACCAGTTTTTGACTATTTTAACTTTTAAGATGAGGTCGCAGCTCTTGTATTCCATCGAAGGGAACATCGTCATGACCTTTGCTACCGAATAAAATTATAGTTTCTAATCCGCTCATCCGAAAATGAGGTAGGAGTAATACTGATTTACAAAAAAATTAGCAATTTAGCACTCTCAGTTCGCTACGTTTCACTTACCACGGTTTCAGACTTCGTAACACTGGTGTTTTCTTCAGCGAATTTAGACCATCCGTAAACCCGTCAATAGAAATTTCCTAGCTAAAAAATAGCCCAAGGCGGTTCAACTGCTCTACTTGCTTTACTGGGGCTGCGGTAGCGAGATGGATTACGGAGCTTCGGAAGCGCAATACATACGGAGCAGCAACAACTGTTTTCCACAATGCAGTTGAATAACCAACTACGAACGTCAATTATCGAAGAAAGATCCTGCTGTTGACTTGGCGTGTCCCAGGGTCCTGCTAACGTCTCCTCCGTGGGACACAAGACTCATCGTCACTCTGCAGCAGCTGGTCATGTAAGGGTGACGAGTGTTGATGAGTCTTAGGTTATATATATAGCAGGAAATAACCGGAACCAGCAATCGGAACCGTCCATTTAAGCCGGACCCGAAACCGGGTCTGCGAAACTTATATAATAGTAAAACAGATAAAGGAAGATATGAAGGTACAGTGGCTTTAAAATGTATTAAAAATCACTTTTACATTAAACTTAATGTATTGCGATGGTATTATTGCCTTGCTGGAAATTTAAAGAAAGTGAGGAAGCTAATAATGTTTATTTATTGATCAATACGCCGGTTTTTGGGCCCCCAGAGCAAAAATTCCTTTCTACTATACATCCTTGCGTATATTGCGCCAAACTGAATGTGCTTACATGGAGCATAGAATAAACACTTTCGCTCTGTCTCCAGTCGCCTCCCTTTACTACACATACGTTTGTTACATGTTATTCTGTAGGAAACGTGGAATTATTGGATTATATGGTTCTAAGACAAAATAATTGAAGGTATATACTATAATTTTCTGGTTATAGTATTTAATGTAGTAAATTGGGTTCACGTCGGATTCACCAGTTGAAAAGATCCACGAGCGATCATTCGTTGGACCAGCCGGGATTCGAACCCGGACCTGTAGCTTGCAAGACTAGCTCGCTACCATTACACCACAGGCTCCAATCACAGCGTGTTCAGCTGCGCTATATAGGCTAGCTTAGTGAGATGCTATATAACTACCCTGCGGAATCGCGGAGCCACCGTTCTTTGAGCTCTAGCTGTGTTGGCAAACTCCATGCAAGAGATCACGTCGTGTTCACCAATTGAAAAGCCAGAGACACTTTTTAGGCTGCTGTTGGGCCAACCAGTGGCCGTCAGTTATATGATAATGATGATAACTTCTAATCAGAATGCTATAAACGAAAGAAACTGTTATACTGCTCGTATAGTTTCAATAAATACATATCATTTAAGAAAGCTGTTTCTGGCTGAGTTGCACATAATGATACCTTACTTCAATGTAGACTGCTTTGCAAAATTTACAAGCGCACTGGCTGGTGCTTGACGCAATATAAGTTAGCCAAGCTTTCAGCTAAGTACTTCCATATAGACCATACTCTGTTACCGAGTTGGCCCGGTTTAATTCTAAAATATACTCCGCAGACTTCTGAATGTGCCAAATAGCTGCCACAAGCATCGGCCTGGCTTTGTTTTGTTAACAAACTCCTGCAGGGTCAAGATGAAAAATTCCTACTGAAATTATGTGTCCTACTTACGATTCACACGGCAAATTGCTGAGTTAATCTTTTCATTTGTTTGGTTGTATTGTAACTTGATCACTGTGTATATGTTACAGTTTGGACCGCAGATGAAGCAAAATTGTGGAACATTTCATTCAGAATCTTTAAACAGGAATTCCGGTTCCGGTAAGGTTTTTGCGTTTTGCCGCAACCGCAACCGGAACACGATTTTCGCCGAAACCGGAATTCCGGTTACTCCTTGAAGTTAGTGAGACGACGATAAACAAAAAGCAGGAAGCACTAATATTTCCGTGCCTAAAATACAGTATTTACGAATGGACGCATGGATACCAAAACTAATTAATACACAACCTACATTACAGTAAACTACAATATAAAACAGTCCCGCATATTTTACAGTACAACGGGTGTGTATTAAGCCATCAAGCACTCCGAATACGATGGTTTTATTATTTAGAGCGCAACTTTGCTATATTATATCTGGTCTCTTCATAGGGCCAAAATTTTACCTTGAAGCTTTGACCTGGGGGCTCCAGCTCCAACCTAAGGGCAATTTTCCACAGCAATTTACCTTTAGGTCAAGGGGGGTTTATAATTATATTTTTTTGGTTTTCCAGTATTTACTCCATTATATCGTTACTTTGCTTGCATATTTGTTGTGTAAACACTGAAAATTAGCATTTCTGCCGGCCGCACTTTGTTTTACTTAGGATTTTGTCATCGAAATATGCAATAATATCGAGTTTTATTATTACCGTTTCTTGTTAGGATGATCATTTTTGGTGTGACCTGAAAATACCTGGGGATCAGCCAAAAGACTGGGGGAGCTCGAAAGCCTTGTCCCATACCGTGGAGTGGCCAGAATAGCTTTCTATGGGGTTTCAGAAGTTTACGGTCGTCGAACCCGATTTTAAAACGTAGTATGTTTTCGTTTGCTTGCTTATGTATTGCGTACAGAGCATTAATTATTGTTTATGTACGTTACGTCTGTCGTCACTTATTTCGTTATGCGGTGTTTTTTGCGCCTCAGATAACTTATTATAGATTTTCGACATGCATAAAAAATTGTATGCATTAAGTTCTACCAAACCAGCAATATAATATTTCAGGGGTACTAGAGGCCTTTGAGTGACCGACAAACTGATACAGTCACTGACAAAAGTAAGTGCGGAAAAACAGACACGATTGCGCCAGTTCGGGTCCAGACGAAAATTATTGTCCGTCCCGCGTTAGCGTCCGTCCACTGTTGCACTTAGTTTTGTCTGTTAGAAGAACATCAAACAGAAGCCAGTTGCATGTGATTGCACATAATTACAATAGACGACACCACGTTCGCTCCGTTTCAACCTCGCTAGCGAGATAACATTTAAACGACTGATAGCAATATGTGGATATTTAGAAATGAAACAATTTAGTAATTCGTAGCCCGATGTGCAAATTTAGGAATTTTTTAGCAAAAATGCTGAAGAGTTCGCACCCTTTTAGCACATCTCACACAAAAATATTGTAAAAACTATTTCCTAAAGCTGTTTAAAGGCCAAGGTTTAGCGGGGACATAAACTGAAGGGACCTGGGGAGTTGATCTACGTGGAGGTCCTATATTGAAAAACCAGTATTTCTGGTTTCTGACCGGTGGGGTGCGGTAACGCCTGTTAACCGAACACCCCATTTTCTCCCGCTTTCCATACTTCCGCTCCTAACAAATTTCCCTGGCACTGAATACGAACGCTTGTAGGCCATGAAGCAGCTCTTGACACACCGAGAAATTTTAAAATTATCGAGAATTTCACTTAAATTTTGTCGTTACCTGTTTTATGGTTGTGAGATCAAGTAGTCATAAAAATAAGTACCATATTATCTTTTTACTCTGGATCTCGACAAAATTTCGAGTTGTAACACTTTAAGCATCTAAGCAGCATACATGTCAAGGCTTCTTCGCTATATCGCCGCCAAATAGGACAGCCACTGTTCGGTAAGGAACGAACAACGCTTATTGGCATTATTGACGCATTGTCGACACTATGGCCCATCAAGGGGGGCTGAAGGGTGCTTTGTTTGGGTTCTCCATATATTCGAAGATATGAAAAGGCCGGAATCTCAAACACGACGATGTTAGGTAGGGTTCGAAAAATTCCAAAAACCTTGAAATTATACCAAATTTTCCAGAAGCATGAGTTCTGGGAGACTAAACTGATTGATGGACTTATGGTGGAGCAATTTTTTTGGGGAGAGGGGGTTGGTGAAAGTCTGCTCGTGTATACGGTACACCCCAATTTGTCGAAGCCAGGCTTGAAGAGGGAAATGGTGATGTTTAACACAATGATAGTACATGCTCCCTGATACCTAGACGCTGTCACCGTCATTACTATCTCCTGTTTTTCTATAGCACGTTCTGCGTCGCTATTGTCTGAGTCATTGTCTGGTCACACGCCATGCCAAAATAAAGCAAATTCAAATACTTCAAAATCTGGTTATGGTTCTGAAAATAAAAAAAATTAATAAGTTTTAAGTTTAAACTCTTGGAACCAGCTTTATTTTTAGGTTCTACTTCGAAACTGAACTTGGTTAGCTTGCCGTCGTCTCTTACAACGAAAACTCTTTGCAAAGGCTCAAAATCGTTGTCATCGCCGAAACAAGCCCATAGATCTAGTCCACAATATATCACCACCGATTTAGGTTCGTTAATTATAATGTTTATGCACAGAGAAGTGCATACACGAATTACACACCGTAAGCTATTGTTGCTGCCATATTCTATGAAAACCATATTGCAACGGCATTGTAGATATAAACATATTGTACCATCAATTGCGCAAGCTAAAACTATTGTTGCTACAATAACATTGGATGCTATTGACTGTCAATAGCATAAACTAAAAACACCGCTGCTACAATAACATTGGTTTGTGTTGCACTGTCAATAGCTCAAGCTAGAAATATTGCTGCAATACCATTTGCTTCTATTGCACAATAGCAGAATCATCGTTTTATTGCAACGGCAAAGTCAGCTTGCTGTTATTTTAGCAACAATATAATGCTTGCAAACATTTTACTCTCATAACTTCTGGTTTTCTGGGTTGCCTGTTACAAATTTAGCGGGTTACCAGTTGCAAAAAATTGGGGTGAAAATGGTAAAAATAGGGGACATTAGGTAAAAAATTTTTCAAAATTGATAAAAATTGGGAGAAATTTGAATTTCCTCAAAGTTTCAGAAAAATTTCCCCTGAGAACCCTCCCCCCGAGACAATCTACTTCCTATAAGACGACAAGCCTTCGGAACCTATGATGTAGCTTGTTGAACACTTGTTGATAATCATATAGAATATCTGGATAACATCACCATTCTTAACGCAATATTCTTGACCGAAATATTAATCTGTTGCCGGATTATGACTCAGTTCCTGGTTCAAGACTAAATACTGCTGCAGTTAATTGTCATTGAATATTATTTTATCAACAAAAATGCAACTGTGCACCTCATGACAATTTTCGACGCTGAAACTTGGAATAAATTTCGGTTTAATTTGCAAATGTAGCGCCAGTACATTTTTACCATTGTATATGTATTAATAACATGGTAATAAATAGATAAAAGCACGGTTATCTCTGATATACGTCAGTTTTAGGAATACCAGATGTGTGTTCAATTTTTGTTTGCGCGGTTGCTTTGTTTTTACTTGTCAATTTCATGCATTGCACTTGTCACAGGCGTGGGAACAATGAAGATGTTGCCCAGATATTCTGTATGGTTATCAACAAGTGTTTGTATTGGCTACAGCATAGGTTTCAAAGGCTTGTCACCTTATGGGGAGTAGATGGTCTCGGGGTGGAGAGAGGGGGTTCTCAGGGGGAAATTTTTTGAAACTTTTAGAAAATTCCAAATTTCTCTCAATCTTCAAAAATTTTTACCTATTTCTCCTATTTTTACCATTTTCACCCCAATTTTTGCAACTGGTAACCCGCTAAATTTGCAACAGGCAACACAGAAAAGCGGAAGTTATGACTGAAAAATGTTTGCAAACATTATATTGTTGCTACAATAACAGCAACCTGACTTCGCCTTTGCAATAAAACGATGGTTCCGCTGTTGTGCAATAGAAGCAAATGTTATTGTAGCAGCAATATTTCTAGCTTGAGCTATTGACAGTGCAATACAAACAATGTTATTGTAGTAGCGATGTTTTTAGTTTGTACTATTGATAGTGCAATAACATCCAATGTTATTGTAGCAACAATATTTTTAGCTTGCGCTATTGATGGTACAATATGTTTATATCTATAACGCTATTGCAATATCGTTTTCATAGAATATGGTAGCAACAATAGCTTTATACGGTGTGCAGTTCGTGCAGGCACTTCTATGTGAATGATGCATTATATTTAAGCATGATTCCGATAGATGAGCGCAGTTCTGTGTTGCATTGTCGTAAAGCGAACAAGGGTAGAGAAGCTGTCATTTCTGACGGGTGTGCTAATGGATAACCGCAATTGTATTCGTTATGATTTACGAGCGTAGGTGTGGATATTTCTTATAAAACCACCACCAACTGTATATTTTAGCCAATTTCAAGGAACGATAAACTTGTGGAAATCCTGTTGGGAACGCTTTATTGGCAGTGATGGAAGTGTAGAATTGCAGGAACATAAATTTATTCTGTAAAAAAATGTCCTCCCTTATTAGGCATTCCCTTGGTGCCTTTACAACCTTCACTTAGTTTATACTTTTCTTACCTTTACTAGTACTCTGTGTTGTTTTGGGCGAAATATATGTTTTTAAATTATAGCTATGAGTTACTAGCTGTCATAGAAATAATGCGAGCCACCGCACAAATTATTCAAGAAATAATTAGTGAATGCAGTTCAAATAAGCTGAAAAAGTGATGTTTTGAGATTTCCAGAGTTTTCAACAAAAGTCTCCAGATACATGATTAATTCGTGACTACTACAGTAACTGGGACATTTCGGGAGGGGCGTGTAGAATGCATTCGCATTTAGAACAGTGACGGCCTGCATACGTGGTGGTAGCGTAATGTAGGAAGAACTAAATGCCAGGTTTGATTCTAGGACTGAGGTCATGACATTTTATCCCGGGTTTATTACAGCGAGAAGACAGTGATATAAATGCGTTGATATGTAAATACGGATTTTCATTTGCATTGTTTTGGATTTTTCATTTATTTCGTGTTCAAATTTTTAGCTATTCCGGTTTATTTTTCCAAAATATGAGCCAGACAGATTTCAAATACTTCCGCTAAGTTTCCATTGACTAAAGCGCACACTACTTTTAGTGTCATATCTCCACTTGAATATTTTCTTTCAATACTTTCAAGCAGTATATTTTAGTCTATACGTCTACGTAATCATAACGTAAAATCACCGATTTCTTAAACTGTGATTGCATGAGTCGTCGTACTGCATTAGATACAAAATGAAGGCATACATTCTAGTTTTATATAACGATAATGTTCTTGTGTAACACAATAAAGCAAATTTATAGTATGTAGTCTGTTCATGCTAAAACGAAATTTGCAGTGTTGAAGCTGCGTAGAAAACTGTTTTGTGCAATGTTTGAAAAAAGGATTAATGGGCGATTGTCAGTTCTGCAAACTTGGCAGACAAGTAAGTTAAAATGTAAAACATTTTACGTTATTATCAGGCTGTAAAATCGAGCCTCGTGAAAGAAAAAAACGATCTTGTATTGAATATGCATTACTGTTTACAGCTAAATATAAGGTGCAAGCGTTTAGCGTTAAAAATATCGGTAGTGTTAAAAATAACGGATTCTTGGACTTGTTAAATTAGTAATTAGAGACAATATTGCGTGTGATGTGAGTAAATTTGTTTCGAAATAAAATACAGTCATGGCCCGGCAGTACAAAGTATGGGTCAAAATTTCGACGTATTCCCACCAAACGAAATTTCTATCAGTGATTCATTTTACCTCATTTCAATATTTTGCTAATTGAAAAATGTTCTGTCCAATTCGATTAAATGAAGTTTTGATATTCAATTCCATTTGTTTTAATTCTAGGTGCGTCTGTAATTCGTGTGGAATTTTATTGAATTGTATATTCGTATTTCTCTGTTGTAGTATTTTGCATCCACAAAACAGTCGTTCGAAACTGCCATGTGCAATACCTTACTAAATTAAATATAACCACAAAATAATCGTGCTTCCAGTTCATTTATATAAATTTTACTTTTGATCCCAACGTCTACTTGATCACATCTTAATACCATAGGTTTTTTCATCGAATGTTGTAGCCTGAAACTGGTACTGTGGGTTAATTGAACAGGACTGCGTACTTTATGTGAATTTCAATATTTCAGGAAATAGTGACGCATTATCTTCGCGTCAGTCAAACGGTAATGATGGCTCAAGTGGACCCGGAAGCTTGGTAGCAAAGGGTGGTGCGGCGTTGGCAGCCGCTGCATCAAATCGCCGTGCATCTGCAACTATTAGTAATAGCTCACTTCGTTCCACTGTTACCCCTTCGACGGTGAAACCGACGGAAACCAAATCGACTGGGTCTAGCAAGAATAATTCTCGAAGCAAAGGACCTAAGGTTGGTTTTATGCTATATCCGAAATACGTGCTTAAGTAATTTATAATAAACAGTTAGTCGCCTTCGTTCTAGTTTTAGTGTTACTTTGTCGACTATAGCTGCTCGAGGTTCGTCAACTTAGAAGGGGAAATGGTTTCAGCTGGGGTAGGGGGTTAAATTTTCAATAACTTTATTATTCGTTAAATTGTCCGCATTTTGGTCGTATTTTGCTCATTTTTACCAAATTATGTTCTCAAAAATTTCCTGCGTCATCGGCGTATATAGTTATACAGACAATAAATTTAGGTCATATGTATAACTAATCATAAAACAAGCTATATTATATTATATGACAAGTACAATAGATTACAACTTATAACAAGCAAATTCACTAATGTTGACCTAAAATGAAGATTCAAGTCTCCTATTCCTCGCAATATTTTTTGGTATTCTATAAATCCACAGATGTGCGAAGTTTAAACCAAATCAGTTTAATCGCCGAAATATCCACGATAGCAACAACAATTTGGGATTTTTAGACAAAATCTGGGTTCGTAAACAGCCTGTTCAACCAATTTAAATAAACACAAATGCTTCCTCTTGTATATGGACCATTAAACACGTTATTTGTTGTAAAAAATAATCCGTGCCGCAAGACGTTCTGTAATTATAGGCGGTAGTTCAAAGTTTAGCTAATTACATTTCTAACGTGTTTGTTGTAAAATCATGTAATTAAATTTTTCAAACGTAGCGGATAGCCAAAAATATGTGGTTTTAGTCTTATAGTTTTGAGTACGTTTTGAATGTATGGTCAATTCCAATATGCATAATATAATATTATGGTTTATAGATGATTTCACTTCTACCCTGTAATTTTGGTTACCATTTTGTAATCTCATTTGGAGGTTCATGGTTTAGAGGGTTGGAATTGATTTTTTTGAATTAATATTTTATAAATTTCGTGTGTCAAGCGCATCGGTAATTGAACTCAGGTTTTATCAATCTGGTGTTTTCTGATGTAACTTGACTTTTGCGATTAGCAATTCCAGTCCAACCTGGTACGTCAAAAGCTCTAAAACGGCGGTAAAGTATTTGTGAGAATTTTAACACAAGCGATGAATACTTGGCAATGAATTCATGGGCACGTTATGCGGGCACCACTACAAAATAGCTGGAATTAATATTATGGTTTAAATTTCCGTCCTTTTAATTTTTTGTGCAAAATTAGAAGACGCCCTATATAGATCGATGTTGTATATGATTGAATATATTTGCCCTAATCAAAAGAGTGGTATAGAATGTATAGTTTTTAGTATAAAACCACATAGTAAGAAGGGTCTATTCCAAGCGATGAATGCGTTGATAAATCACGAGTTTGAAACGGGCTTGGGTAAAAAATTTCCTCCGTGAATCAGCTGAGAACGTTTTGCTGTATCTTCATTTGTTTTGCGAAATTCGATGTATCCTTCAATGAAGGCTATAAAAATGCTTCAGCTGTGTACATCTATGTAGGTTGCTCTTTTGTCAAGTCAGAATGAAAACAGTCATCTATTCACAATTTATTATTAATTTTTGAACCTGTAACTGTGCACAAATCACGATTTTTCCTTGTGTTAGCGTGGCCCTTTGCGAAGGAATGCGTAGACGCTGTTAGCGATCACTGTTTTTTACGGGTTCACAGTTCGTACACGTACTCGTTCGAGCGAATAGAGGAGCATAAATTGCATTCGTTTATCACGAAGCCTATATTTGCGTTGACTAAACTGCGAATAATGGTTGTTGTTAATAAAAAATTTTATTCAATTCAGTTCGTTATTTTAAATGAATAGACCATGATAGGTGTAATACTTACCAAAACAGGCCTCGTACATAAACACGAGACGGATTTGAAACTATTTCGGCGCCAAATTACTGTTAGCCTATACCATTCACGGTCATTGCAGTTAAAACGAAGTTTTTTTATGACTGAATTTAAATACACTGAGCTCAAACGGATTAGGTTTTGCATCCTAAATATTGGAGCTACATTTTAACCATGCTTTGTGATCACGCATTTTTGTACAGTAACAGCCAGTAATAAGCAAAACCACGTGAAATTGACCACTCATGCACTATCAAATTCCGTAATTGGCAACTGATGGAAGAGTTGTTTAATTGAAATATATCGATATAGTTTCTTATGCCCCTGACCCATAATTATTTTCAAATTACTGGATTGAAATTTAGGTTTATTACGAAAGATTTTATGCGAAATACAAACGTATTTCGCGATATAGCAAAAATATATGGAAATGCATTTTGAGTGGCAAATATTTATAAGCAACCTTTGTAGCAACCCGATGCATGCAGCATCATAACGCTTATAGTTCTCTATTAAGGAACAATTTCTCCCCATATTGATTAAGCGATTATGTTTATACGATCGTGCTCGACGAAATTCCGGTCTTGTGGCCGGTTTATAGCCTACAGTTACAATCAGGATTAAGTGCTTATATAATCAAACGCAGACGAAATCGAACGAAAACGCAATCGCTCAATCTTCCTTTAAACGAAAGTCGTTCGCAAACTAACATTTTTTATTGAAATATTTTTTTATTTCAATACAATCGAAATTCATTAAATGAAACGCAAACTAACATGCTTTATTAAATTTTTATTTTTATTTTGATGCAATCGAAATTCGTTTAAATTTATCGAATTGCGTTTAAACGATCGATTTTAATTTAAACGCAAACGATCGAAATCGAACGAAGCTTCGATCGACTTTTAAGCAGTTAGTTCTGATTGTAACTGTATGTAAACCAAAAGCTAATCGTCGGCGATAGGAGTAAAGCACGTATCTCTGCTTAGTTTTGAGAAAAAGCAATATAAAGTTTTTGCGGTCAACTGATACTCTTTATATTGCGTTGTTTACCTACCTTTACCTAGATCACATAAATTATCACGTCATGACATGGAGAGACGCCTTTGCAAAATAAATCCTCATAAACAAAAGCATTTTAATTTTATCGTACTAGTCGTAAACTTTCTCTATCGCTCACTTGCCTGACCCTCCGGATCCGTCTGAATCGTGATTCTTGTCCTCTCAACTGGTAGTATTGAGATACATTCATAAAAACTACGATACTCGGTAGGAATAATGATGGAGCTGCACAGTTGAAGTACATGACGCTCATTTGCACAGCTAATGGTAAGTTGTGTCGCATACTCTGACTGCAATTCGTTGTCTGAAAACGTTGAGGTTCGCATTTGTTGTGGTAGTTCATAATCAATGAATTCAGAATAAACCCATAACATTAGGTCACTTCTTTTCAAATTTAAGGCGGCTTATCTTACTGAATGAAATCGGTGGAGGTTTTGAATTAAAAAACCGCGACGCTAGTAACTTGTTATTTATAAAGTATTGGTGTTTCAGCTGCCGAACTGATTTGATTGGTTGCTTTAGGCGTGACAACTTCAAAATGTTTAAGCAGTCATTTGGAATGTAGCCGGATAGGCCCTATACTGCAGATTCAATGCGGCTGTACATCGTATCACAGCTCATTGAGTATATGACCCGATTTCAGAAAGAAGTGGATAATAATGTCAATGACATCTTGATGGCGGATGGCGTAAACCTATGTCCAACGACGACCTGATCCCCTCCTTGACCGGTGCACGAATCGGAGTATAACCATATTTCATTGACTTCATGTGGTAGCTCCAGTAGTTATAACAGCAGACAAGAAGCGATTTCAACGGTGTTTCTGTTTCCCTTCAACTCGGTCCAGCAAAAAATAATTACTTTCGTCATTGTCTTAGCAATCTTTAAAGTTTATAGATGGAAAGCTTTGTTACAGGTGGAAAGTATAACAGTATACTAAGTACGCAGCCAGCCGGAACGTGCGGAACTGGCTGTAAGTCTAACGTACAACACTTGAAGTTGTTTTTTCTTGTAGCAGCTGTGGGGTTATCAGTGAAACATCACCTGAGTCAAGCGCTTTGTATCGCAGCATTATCGCACGCGCATCGTTTTCATGTTTGAACTGCGGTTCGAAATCCAGTTTTGTTGCTCCCTTCAGATTTTCGTACTAGACGCATGTGGTGCACTGATATTTTTTGGTTTGTATATCGCAATTATCCGCTGCTAGACAATCTTTCAGCACGCATATTAATAGGATTCTGGCTCCGCACTTCGTTTTCGATAAATTTCTATATAAAGCCAGAACATAACCATGAAACATTTGTGCAGACTTTCTTCTGGGATCTACTGTCCTCTGCCGTAATATGGCAAATTTTTAATATCTTGTGGAATTCTCCAGATGTCGTTCGTTCCTTTGGGTCTTGAGTGACAACGTGATCAACGAAGTAGCTTTACTTATCCAATCTACTGTAATACTGTGGGTTTACCCACTCTCGAACATTTTGAGGTACTCATTCCATACAGTTAAAAGTGCAGTCAACATCATATGCTAGCCGGGTCAGTTTGACTGTTAGACATCGCCGAAGATTCCTCGCCAACTCCCAACACTTCAGTCTCTTCTGTCCAGTGATTACATCACCAACGGCGCCAGCGATCATGTCAGAACATAATTGATGTTGAACGGACTGCTTTTGAAGATGTTGTTGTTGGTGAAATCTGGCCTGTCGCAATGGGGGATAGGGGACACCCATTTTCCAAATACCACTATATTCGTGAGATATTTTCCCATCTCTGTCTCCCCACTCGGCCGAAACCCCATCTTCAACTAAATTCAAAAGATTTTTATTTTCTAAAAATTATGTTTTTGTATGCAAACTGCTTTTAAACATTAATTACCACTATTTCTAATGCTATTTTTTAGTTTGAAAATACATGCGCGGCAGTAAAACTGCATGAATATATAAACATATTTAGTATTTTTAAGCAACCCCTTCCATTTTGAAATTTATCCCGAGAATGAACATGGGCCTCCACTTTCCGCAGGGCTGTGGACAGGCTGGGCACTGACTGCTGCTGTTCGGCTTCAGAGTTTAAGGAATCTAACGATTCGTTTCTCGGATGAAAGCGACATCATTGTCTCGGCTATAACAACTCTCACCGTCGTCCGATTCCTTCGGTTTTTACACCAAATACGAAGCATCGATTTTTTCTCTTGCACAATTAATACTTTGCCGTAGGAATACCACGGCAGTACTCATTGGTGACTGCTAAGCTGCTGTTGGCGAATTGGACGTCGAGAATGCTGCTGTTCTTCGAATTGGCTGTCACCAATGCTGCTGTTGGCGAATTGGCTGTCAACACTGTTGTTGTTGGCGAATTGACCATCGACACTGCTGCTGTTGACGAATTGGCCGTCAACACTGCTGCTGTTGGCGAATTGGCCGTCGACACTGCTGCTGTTAGCGAATTGGGCGTCAACGCTGCTGATGTTGGCCAATTGGCCGTCGAAACTGATACTGTGGGTGAATTGGTCGTCTACACTGCTGCTGTTGACGAATTGACCATCGACACTGCTGATGTTGACGAATTGGCCGTCAACACTGCTGTTGTTGGCGAATTGGCCGTCAACACTGCTGCTGTTGGTGAATTGGGCGTCAAAACTGCTGCTGTTGGTGAATTGGGCGTCAACGCTGCTGCTGTTGGCGAATTGGGCGTCAACGCTGCTGATGTTGGTCAATTGGCCGTCGACACTGCTGATGTTGACGAATTGGCCGTCAACACTGCTGTTGTTGGCGAATTGGCCGTCAACACTGCTGCTGTTGGTGAATTGGGCGTCAACACTGCTGCTGTTGGTGAATTGGGCGTCGACGCTGCTGCTGTTGGCGAATTGGGCGTCAACGCTGCTGATGTTGGTCAATTGGCCGTCGAAACTGATACTGTGGGTGAATTGGTCGTCTACACAGCTGTTGTTGGCGAATTGACCATCGACACTGCTGCTGTTGACGAATTGGCCGTCAACACTGCTGCTGTTGGCGAATTGGCCGTCGACACTGCTGCTGTTAGCGAATTGGGCGTCAACGATGCTGATGTTGGTCAATTGGCCGTCGAAACTGATACTGTGGGTGAATTGGTCGTCTACACAGCTGTTGTTGGCGAATTGACCATCGACACTGCTGCTGTTGACGAATTGGCCGTCAACACTGCTGTTGTTGGCGAATAGGACGTCGACACTGCTGCTGCTGGCGAATTGAGCTCAACACTGCTGCTGTTAGCGAATTGACCGTCGGTACTGATTCTGTTGGTCAAATGTCCGTCGACACTGCTGCTGTTGGCGAATTGGGCGTCAACGCTGCTGATGTTGGCCAATTGGCCGTCGAAACTGTTACTGTGGGTGAATTGGTCGTCTACACTGCTGCTGTTGGCGAATTGACCATCGACACTGCTGCTGTTGACGAATTGGCCGTCAACACTGCTGCTGTTGGCGAGTTGGCCGTCGACACTGCTGCTGTTGGCGAATTGGGCGTCGACACTGCTGCTGTTGGCGAATTGGGCATCAACGCTGCTGATGTTGGCCAATTGGCCGTCGAAACTGATACTGTTGGTGAATTGGTCGTCTACACTGCTGCTGTTGGCGAATTGACCATCGACACTGCTGCTGTTGGCGAATTGGGCGTCGACACTGCTGCTGTTGGCGAATTGGGCGTCGACACTGCTGCTGTTGGCGAATTGGGCGTCAACGCTGCTGATGTTGGCCAATTGGCCGTCGAAACTGATACTGTGGGTGAATTGGGCGTCTACACTGCTGCTGTTGGCGAATTGACCATCGACACTGCTGCTGTTGATGAATTGGCGGTCAACACTGCTCCTGTTGGTCGACACTTCTGCTGTTGGCGAATTGGGCATCAACACAGCTGGTGTTGGCCCATTGATTATCGACATTGATGCTTTTGGTGAAATTACCGTCGACACTGTTGTTGCTGGCGCGGTAGCCGTCAACGTGGCTGGTCTTGGCCAACTGACCGTCGAAACTAATGCTCTTGGTGAATTGGTCGTCGACACTGCTGCTGTTGACGAATTTACTATCGACACTGCTGTTGTTGGCGAATTGACCGTCGCCACTGCTGCTGTTGGCGAATTGGGCGTCAACACTGCTGGTGTTGGCCCATTGGTTGTCGACGTCGCTGCTTTTGGGAATTTACCGTCGGCATTGTTGATGTTGGCGAGTTGGCCTTCAACGTTGCTGGTGTTGGCCAATTGGCCGTCGAAACTGATGCTGCTGGTGAATTATTGGTCGTCGCCACTGCTGCTGTTGGCGAATTGACCGTTGAAGCGGATGCTTTAGACGCCGACATATCTGTTGTTGGCGCATCGGACGGCGGCACTGTCGGTTGTATCGATTATGGTGTTTCTAAAGCGTTGACTGCATTAATAGCGGACACAACGCTCTCTGGGAGCACCGTTCCAGCATTTATATATTGTTCGAAATTAAGATATTTTATTTTCGTAGCTGTCGATCATGAAGCAATGCAAGGAGCTTTCTAACTCGCGCGTTTCTGAACAAGTTTTGACATTACTCTTTATGCAATTGATATTATTGGAGTTTTTGTTCTAAACTTTTGTTTTCAGGGATGGAAAATTTTCTAGCTGTAGCTCCAGCTGAAAAAGTATGTTTAGTGTATTTTAGAATGCCGTTCCCGACCAAGTTTTGACATTATTTGTGTACATTTGATATTATTCGTTTGCAAACTATTACTTTCAGAGGTGGTAATTTTTTCAAGCTGGATCTGTGATTAAAAATCGTGGGCAAATGATTTCAGGGCATCGTTTCTGACCTATCTATGATATTTATGTAAATGGTTGCGGAATTACTACAGTTATACTTAACCGAAACGATATTTATTTGTTTAGCTAATCGCATTGTCGTCACTATCTGCGTCCCCAGGGGCTTCAATGGCGGCGTCTGCTGATCGCCGACTTCAGGAAATTAAGAAAAAAGCAGCTGCAGCGCGGATTGCCGAACGCCGTAAAGTCAAATGATAGAGAAAACGAATGAACTAAGCAGATTATTGTGTGTGTTTAAGGGATAACCGTTTATAAGTGATGAATACCTGCTAGCATTTCTTATTATTCAGTGAACTGCCAGTGTTACATTGCATCCGTGTCAGGCATATGGTTAAGTAGTAACATTTTTAGCCCAAGGTATACCCTGTCGAGTAATTGCGACTAAATTTTCAGATGCATACTTTTTCGTTGTATTCAGGTCTTTCTTTAACACGGTTATAGAATGTATTTAAGACATAACATAAACATGGCTCAATAACATTTTCCAATCAAACGCAAAGCCAGATTGTTTATACCGAAAGTAGCGGTGGCATACAATGCATGGCAAAGTTGTATATACGTTTACCGCGAGTTTTGATGTTCTGTGGTACATTGGACCTAGCACTGCGTGCCAGTGTTCCGTTAGTTTTGGAATTTTTAGACCCTGTTTTGTCAGATTATATATTGTATATACATGGAACATAAATTTCCAATATTTTTTCCAAATTCTGGTTCTAATCGTGTACGACGAATATCTAAGTGAAGGTCTAGCAATACTTGTGCCCATAAAATTAACTATATAATATTAATTTATTGTAACTCTTCAATAGAAGTTTTGGGTCGTGCAGAATCTACACAACAAAAACTTTGAGCCAAATTTGGCTCATTTTGAGCAGCCTGAGCGTCGCTCGATCTGAGCCAGGTCCCAGGTGGCTAAGAATGAGTCAAATTTGGCTCAGTGATTTTTAGAGTGTAAAATGGCTAGTGTGCTGCATGCTTATCCAAAGATAGAATGGAAAACTCATGCATCACTTTGCGTTTTGAAGATTGTGGATTTCGATCCATAGATTCATAGATCTAATTGAAAATTTGTAGGTGCTGCACAATTTGATTCACCTAGAATGTACGTGAGTGCGTTGCACGCACATTGTAATTGTCCACGTTTAGTCAAGACCTTGTACTTTTTATTGTTCGGGAACGAATTTTAGTTTTAAAGCGGACCATCTGTTATATACTCAGAATACAAACTTAATTTCTTATGAACATGTGTATTTGCTGAGCAAAATTAAAATTTGGTCAGTGTGATTGTGTGCACTTTGGAAATCAAGCCTGAACATGTCCATTTGTATCAAGTGATACATAGTAGTCCAATGCTGTTCAACATAGTAGACACAGGCGGACTATGTAACTTTTGGGGACCGCACGTTATAACGTTAAATAGAACAGCTTGGGGAGGGTGGAGGTAGCCTCGCGACATAGGCCTATATGTCATAGCAGGCTTATATATGACATACATATATTGTGGCGTCCTCACAATGAACACGTACTCACTTCACTGATTATGAATGCTGATGACGTTCTGATGCAACATTTCATGATGTAATGTGATGCAATCACCTATGTCCCCGCTATTATATAATTATGCAACTAATGTTCCGTGTATACATGTGCATTTTTGCAATAAACTATGGTAGTTCATTTTACTTCTCGCAACGCATCTAGTTCTACAGTATACCTATATATTTGCAATATAAGTAGAGGCGTGATTTAAGGCACAGCGAGTATTAAGGAACAAAAATATAAAATTCCAAACCGTGTTGATTTTATTCTATTAAAGATGTTTATTTTTTTTTACACCATTCGTTTCGCATCGTCATAGCGCGCATAAAAAGAATTTTTTTGTCTCAAAATATTGATTTTTGTGGTTTTATAGCCCTTTGTTAATACGCACTGGTATTTCGAAGCAACGTTTCTAATTTGGTGACGTCATCAGCTATAACCCTTTTCGTTCGGCCCAGGTAAGACATTAAATTAATCTATACGATTTTTATATGTTGATGTTGAGCATAATCGTGGCCTACAATGGCAACTATTTTCAAGTTAATTATTTAACGGTAAGAGGTTATGGTACTAAGGTTGGTAGACCCCATTTTTAAGCTTAAAACGTAAAACGACAAGGTGTGACAATTAAGGCACATGGTAAGGATTTAAGGGACACCAAAAATTTGGCACAAGGGGGCAATCCCGTCCTTTCAAGTGATGAAATCCGTCGCTTGCAAAATCCGGATACCCAAATCCTTCCAGGTTAGGATATAGAAAACACGGGCAGACACCTCATCGGGGTTTCACAATATTTCTGGTAATTTTATGTATTATGTCAGGTAATTTGAGTACCCGTAAATCGTTTGCATGTAGAAATATGTATAAGATGCTGTTTAACCCCTTAAGTGTATAAGTGGGTGTAAATCTCGACTCCACTCTAATTCACATCGACTATTGCCTGACTTCAAAAAGAGCTGCAAGCGACTCTTTGTGACGCCTCATGGTTCTTGTCCGTGGTAACAATAATCGCACTCCTAACGTTTAATTAAAAAATTTTGTGTTTGCGTAAAAATCCTTGGGATCTTTTACGGCATCACTTATGCACCAATACTTTTTAAGATTCCTTAATTTCAGGAGTTTTGCATAACGTTATAGTCATCCTAATGTCCATTACAATTAGGAATATATAATGGTATTTATGCCGAATTCTGCAGTAGAAGTGTTTTGGAGAGATGAAGCAAAATTGGGCTTTTGCTGCATTCAAAATTCCTGAATTGGTTGCATTCAAATTTTTGAAAACTAGATATAAGGTTACATTTGATATCTATGACTCTTCTTGGGATATGATTGTACCTTGAAATCATGTTCGAGCACCTAAATTTAGTACCCCCACCACCAACGTTTCTAGCGGCAACAAAACAGACTGGTTGGAAGTGACCTTTAGTGATGTCGGCGGTATAATCGGTTTACTGATTTTGATTGGCGTATATAAATTCCAATATCAGCCTGTACATGACTTGCGAGCGAAAAGCAGAGACATCTTCAAATGTGCATTCGGAATAAACCCGATTGAAGAAATCTTAAGCTTTTTACGTTTCCACGATCGAAGTCAAATGTATAAAGGCCACAACCGTTATAAGTTCACATTTCCTTCATAAATGCATTAGGAATTACAACCCTGGTCAGTATTGCTGTATAGAGGAACAAATGGTTCTTTACCGAGGGCGCTGTTGTTTCGGCCTATATTTGCCAACTAAACATGATAAATATAGTTTGAAAATTTTGCTCACTACAGTTCACAGTCTTTACGTTTTGAATGCAACTCCGTACTGCGGGAAATCACCAGATGGCAAGGTTCAAGTCGGTTTAGCGAGAAACGACAACCATTTCGGAAAACAGGATTGAATATTACTACCGACAATTTCTACACGTCCGCTGAATGAACTGAAGACCTTGGTAATGTTGGTGCGACTTTGTTGGGGACAGTATGCAGGACCAGAACCAAACTCCAGCAAGCTTTCCGTACAACTCAGGGATAGGGAATTGGAAGCACAATATTAGGCCATGCTATGAATTTCACCATGCCTTCGTTCGTTCTTAGACGGGGTAGGGTAGTATATAATTATATATATATACTATCTTCAATGCATGGCGATGATGCCACCGACACCTGAATGCCATAAGCCTGAACCGAAACGTGCAGTGGACACGGTGCATCAACTATGCCATGGCTATAGCGTGCAAAAGCAAACCAGGCGATAGCATATAATTCATCTCTATAATACGTGGAATCTGGCTGGAATAGTCCGATGATTATTATGTGCAATGTGAAATAGAATGCTTATTAGTCAAACGTTTGCATGGGCCGGGGGCTTTTGTCACACTACTCTCACACATGTTGCTTTCTATTTTTAGGCACCCATGGACCGATCCTGGTGCGCTTTCAGAATTTATATAAATTGTTGTATGCTGTGCCCATTGGGGTGTCAGGACGAGATCGGGGGCACCGGGCAGAATTTTCACACCAATCGGGCTAGAATATTTTGTCAGGATTTAGGCCCCAAGAGACTGTCCTGGCATGCCCATATAATTGCTTTAGTAATACATGTTGTCATATTCTATGAAGTTAGAGGGAGCGGGGGACGAAATTTTGCCGAATTCGAAGGATTAAGATTCTAGACAGTGGCGAGTCTAATCCTAAAATTTTGGGTTTCATCTATTTTAATTTACGAAGGTACTGTGCTATCAGAGATTCCAAATTCAGGATCCAAATCCTAATTTGTACATTTCCTTTTCAAAGCTTCAAAAGACAGCCAAAAAACTTTAACCTCCCCTATTTTTAGTGCTTCCTATTGCCACGGTCATTTTACTATCGATTTCACCGAAAACCGGGCCACATCTCCTATGGGCTCACTTGAATCCTAATAACCTAGCCGGGGGATAAATTTTCGTCACGCCTTTCTCCTAAAATGGTCTTTAATAGGCCAACTAACAGAATAATTTAAAAATTTCGGTTTTCACTATTAGGCGGCCTACCAGAGCTAAGACACCTCATCCCGACGCTGGCCGCCTACTGCTCCCCGATCTCCTGCAATCAACAAAAAAATCATGATAAACATTAAGTGCCGAGGGCGCTGATATATAATTTGTATTTGAGGGAATCCTTCGCGCCGACCAGCGCGAGATTTAGTTTTTTACCAGTCCCTGACGGTACACGAAAGACAAACTGCGCTATGTGCATATATTTTGTTGCTTGGCTGCGGTACCCGACGGTCACTCTTTGAACGTAGTGGAGATTATGTGTTGCAGGGGTGAAATCTTTTACATATAGTCCGTCTGTGTGACCGGCCATAACTCTAGAACGCCTTAACCGATTTTCATGATCTTCACCTCATTCGACGCGGCATAGTCGATTTACCGTGTGCGTCACCGAGGGTTTTTGATTTGGGGTCTGGTCCCGGGATCAGGGGCCAAAATGTGGGTTTTTTGGCCCCACTTTACTCCATTTTAGTACCCCTCACGGAGGCAAGGTTATTTTTATCTTAACTATCGAATTTTTTCTCTGCATGGTTTTATTGTATAGTAAAATAATAAATGCCGATGCCTCTTTTTTTATTTTTCGATTAAAGCTCCGGTTCTGGATTTATACGGTTTGAGGTACGGGGGTATGGCGCCCCAATGGTTCCTCGACCCAAAATTTGAAAATTTGTTCTAACGTCTTGGGCGGCTGATAAACTTTACCTGTGGGTTTTCGGGCATGGTAAACTCATTGCCGGTGCCGGTTTTACTCTTCAACCCATGGTTCCATGGGTTGTGGGGTATCACGCCCCATGGTTCGGGGTCATAGGTCAAAATAAGGGTTTTTAGTACCCTTCACGGAAGCAATGTTATTTTTATCTTAACATTCTAATTTCTTTCTCTGATTGGTTTTTATTTCGTAGTAAAATGATAAATGCCGATACCGATGTTTTGTTTTTCGATTAAAGCTCCGGTTCTGGATTTATACAGTTTGAGGTACGGGGTATGGCGCCCCAATGGTTCCTCGACCCAAAATTAGAAAATTTGTTTTGACGTCCTGGGCGGCTGGAAAGTTTCGCTTGGGGGGTTTCGGGCATGGGAAATTCATTGCCGGTATTGGTTTTACTCTGCGACCCATGGGTACAAGGGTATGGCGCCCCTTTGGTTCGGGGTCAGAGGTCAAAATGAGGGATTTTACACCATTTTAGTACCCTTCACGGAAGCAAGATTATTTTTATCGTCACTTTCGAATTTTTTTCTCTGGTTGGTTTTATTTCATAGTAAAATGATAAATGCCGATGCCTCTTTTTGGATTAAGGCTCCGGTTTTGGAGTTATGGGGTTTGAGGTATGGCACCCTCATGGTTCCTCGACCCAAAATTTGAATTGTTTTCCTTGAGGGTTTTCGGGCATTAATGTCGGGTGTATTTAATTCAATATGCATTCATCCACTACACAGTTAATGTGTAATATCGCAGTTACTATTACACAATTAAAAGGCCGCACAATAGCTCCCAGATAACTCAGTGGTTTATGTACACAGCTTTCACCCTCTCGCCTCGGGTTCGATCACTGGCGCAGGTTTGAGATTGTCAAACACTACACGATACACACATTAATTCGGGCATGAAAGGACTAATTGATGGAAACATCATTGATACGCGTTATAAATCGATGTTTAAAAGCATGAATTTGTCCAAAATTTAGATCTGACGACTTTGATAACAAATTACCTATTGTCAAATTCACAGTTTTATGCCTCCCGCAGACAACGAACGAAGGGTGTAGCCAAAGGGGCACGGGGATCAGTTCATCCACATGTAGGATGGCCGAAAAGCGAAATGCATGTTTATGTGCCCCACCTAGCAAAGTGTGTGCCCCTTGTGCCAAAAATTATGGCTACGCTTCTGCAACAAATAGGCCTGTGAGTAAAAATACATTTATTTTGCTGCGTTCAGAATAGAATTTCCGTGATATATAAATGTCCGCATATATGCATTTGTTACACCTACCGTTCATGAAACGTTCATAGGTAGTAAACTTGTCAAATGATAGTAATTGTCTGTGTATGCATTGTTTTGATTCCCCGTAAATTTCCAGATAGGGAGGCATATTTAGACAGGTCCTACGCCGCCAGCTTCGGTGAAAATCTCGGTTAACATAACACTATGTGATATAACTCATACAGGGACCGAACATTATGCGGCGTTCACTTTATAATGCCCCCAACGTTTGTAACCTATGTACATCGCACAGTGTCAGGCATACTGTCGACAATAGGGTGTCTTAGACACCCCCATGTTTCTTATAAATTTTATTCAAATGTAGCTAGCTAGAGGTGTTATCACTGCTTGACAGTGTCAATCACACCATGTCTTCTTGCAGTTTTATTGACAGTGTGTGGTATTATTTTATCAATGTGCATATAATTTAGATACAAATATCGAGAATTAAAAAACTACACAGCACAATTGACTAATAAACCGCATTAGGTACAGACAGTGTCCACATTTAATTCGTGCGAAATTGGTAGCTAAGGGTCTATGACATGCAAAAAATGTAGCTAGGGGTGTGTCGTACACTCACAGCAACTGATTTACAGTATGGGTGTCACTATGACTGTCTATACGGTGGGGTCGCGAATAGGGCCACTATCGGACAAAAGTTCCAAACAATGGTGACATTATAACGTGAACGCCGCATTAGGCTAAATCCTAGCATGAAACCTAGTATATAGATAAAGCCACTACCTACAGTCAGGATTACATGCTCGATTAAAACTAAGAAGAAATAATACCAATCGATAATGATAAACGTCTTACGACGGTGAAAACACTTCAAACATCAAAACACTTGAATCATCGCTTTTTAAGACCGACACGTTAGGACCCAATATTGTTTTTAGTTTAAAAATTTATCGGCGATCCGAGAACCACTCTTGTATTTACTGATACGGATATCATTTTTAAAATAGACATCTTGGAATGCCACTTTGTTCTAAGTTTTAAAACTGCTCAATTGTTCGGAAATTATTACTGTATTTGTTTGGAGCGAATCACTTAAAACAGACCCGTCGACACTACACACCGCTCTTGTCTGAAAATAGCCCGACGGTTGCTTAAAATTTGGAGAGTCGCGGGCTAAATACGACAAATGTACTCAAATTTAAATGCCAGAGGATCTGTGGAAAAATTGCTAATTGATTTTGAATTTTTACTTAGGATGTTTACATATGCAAACGCGATCTCATATTCCTTCTCAGTCACCATAGTTTTCCCCTTTGCCATGGTGCACTCAAGTCAAGAGTTGCCGGTTTAGCGGTGTATCGAGTTTCATATTGTTAATTGAACAACGTTGTAGACAGCAATATGTTTTACATAGCCATGTATTTTATGTTTATCTTTCCAAAATTCAAATAATTAACCTTTTGTTGCTTCTCGGACACGCTGAGCTTTCAACGGTGAACACCGTTCGTACAAGACGCTTACTCTTGCGTATAACATATTGTAGTGTACGGGCATGTTTAACTTTGAGTCAGGAATTACAAGTTAAAAACCTGTGCGTTGCCGCATCAATGTCTGATAATACTTAGTGTAACCAGATAAAATGTGCGAAAACATTGTATTGTGAAAAACAACTTCTAGCTGAATTCTACCTATTCTAACATTTCCAGTTTTTGATCGATTTTTCTAGTTGCACGACAATTTCTAGGATGATTCCACCAGGAAAGTATATATGTACTATAGCCGTAAGGCTTGCTTACGAATATGCGTTGGAATATTAAAGTATATATTGCAATGCATAGAACGTGACAAAGAAAGGCAAAATTGTTATCACAGGAAAGCCGATCAATACTGTTGTCTACGAGGATAGTAATGAGATTGTGCTTTATGCCCAAAATTGATCAGGGTCTTCGTAACCTGGTTGCCAGACAGTACTAAATTTTAATTTTTGCAGTTACTAAGTTGTTTTCGGTGTCCAATACCTTAACCGGACTTGAATATCTTTGCCCAAAATTACAAAAAAAACGGAATACTTAAACTCGTTTTAATAGTTTGGTAAGATTATTAGCGACTCATATGACAATTCCAAAAAGGCAGAAGCTAGAGAAATTGTACCTGGTCACCGTGCACAAAATCTCGATAGCCTTTCTTCACATTTGGGTATCGAAACACGATAATCATCAAATAAAGGGTGTTTTAAAAGTGCTTGTATTATAGAACTTTGATGTTTCAAACATTGTGCAAACAATATTTAATTCGAAAATGACTTTCATAGGCCCCGAAATTTTTTGATTGGGCGCATTTTCAAATAACATGCACTTTAATACCAAAATTACTAAACACTATTTTCACGGAAAAGCTCATGACATAACTGATATTTTTTATTTACCTAAACTAAGAGTGCATCAGGGAAGAGTGTGACACTTACCTACACTCTAACGTTAGACCGAGTTTGATGATACAAGCGTTTTCGGCCTGACCCCTCCCCCCAGTTCCCAGTTTCTGGGGGGGTCAAAATGTCACCACCCCTCGAATTTCTGGGGGGGGGGTCGGTGTGGAAGCAGCTGCCTAAAAACCGACCCTCCTTCCAAAAAAACTGGGGGGTTCGAGATGCCTCCCAGAAATTGGGGGGAGGGGTCACGCTGAAAACGCTCGTATCATCAAACACAGGCTAATATGTGAGTGCCTTCCCTAATGCACTCTTGCGTAAACTAATTTATGGTTTACAATCTGTTATTTAAATGTACTGAGACGTTGCAAAAGTGAGTTCGTTAGATAACGGTTTCTGACGGGCACTTTATTGATAAAGTGTGTGGCAATTCTGGTATATTTCATCTTTAGATCAGTAGTGACCACTTTAAACTTAGTGAATAGATATATCGCTTCAACAAATCGACCAAATACATATATGTCTGTAGTTTGGCCCGCATTGCTAGCGATATTTAATGATAGTGGTACTCAACAAAATTGTCGGATGGTTTTCGCTGAATCGTCTTAATGTTGACTTCAATGTATTGCAGCGTTCTTCGAGTAGCTCTTACATCTGGTTCTATTCCTGTCAAAAATCATCATTTGTTCGCTATCTGGCATTATATAAACTACATCTAAATTCCGAAATAATAGAGGCAATATAGCGTATCCCTCGAATGATTTAATTTTACTGAAACTATGTCTAACAAATGCAATTGAGTTTGCGTACGCAAGTGATCGAAATTATTGTGCTTTCTTTTGTGAACGAGGGTGACGAATATTCTTTCAAAGCTGCTATGTGTTAACAATTTTGTTTCCAATTTTATGACTTGCGTGAGTTGCAGGTTAGGTACAGCTCTAATTAATGTCACAAAATACTTAACTCGTGTCACTTTCCCAATGGTTACTGTATTTCAGATTCGACCAAATTTACTTTTGCGTATATCATTTCTTTCGAGTTGCCATATTATTTCTTTTGTTTATAGAGTGCCGAAATTAACTTATTAACGTACTTCTAAAATTTTTAATACCAACTTCCGAGGTGAACCAAATGGTATTAAAATAAGGCTGATCAAGCAAACCCTTCATAATTTGCAGTATAACAGTAATTAAATCATTTATATATTAACTCTCGCTTCAGAACAATGGGAAAGTACAAATCCAAATGATTTTCAGACCAACAGGCAATTATTTTATAAGTATGATGCAAAAATATAAATTTTGGTAAACATTTCAGTCCTTAAGTTACAATCAAAAGTTATACATACTTGAGTTGATGTTGAAGTAAAAAACAGTTTTAAATGTTGTCTGAAATCGCTTTGGAGCATCAGTTTCAAACTATAAAGTATCAGTAAACAAAATTTGAAATTTCAAGTAAACTAAAGTTAAACTATAGTTCAAACTGTTGAAAAGATTGTTTGGTGCGGTATTGCTTGATGCCTTATTTTATCACCGTTTAAATTTGTGTAACGTGACATAAACTGAATAATTCACGAGTAAATTAAGGTGATCCGCCTAACATTCTTTTACGTCATTAGCGATTGACAATCGGTTATTCATTGTCCGTAGCATCTTTCGGTATATTATAGAACATAAAATCGGCATTTTTGGTACCGCGTCCAAAACTTTAAAAACAAAATATTGGCTTAGTAGTTATTGGTTGTAAAACGTCAAGTGACTCCAGCCGTTTAATCGACTTTTTGGTAACCGTTCAGCATTTAAAGAGGCAAACTTTTATTTAGAAGTTGAATGTAAATATAACCGCTTGGCGTATTTAAAGATATACACCACATGGAGGTTTACAAACTATAAACACATCATTATATAAGTTTCGTAGCAGATTGTGTAGCTGCAGCTAATACCACAATTCGTCAGAACCACCATCTCTTACAATCTGGAGGGGTACTGAGCCTGTAAAACTTGGAGAGATTGTTAAGTGTATTAAGGAATCTTATGGAGCACGACGAAGTAAATTTACCATACTAAACCGAAAGCACATGGTCGGTGTGTCAAGTAAAAACCAATTTGTTACTGAACGAAGGCCACAGGTTATCCGAGAAATGCGCTGCAACAAAGTGGTGTTTTGTCCAGGTCTATATACTATTTTCAAAGAAATTAACATAAATGTTTTAGATTTAACGTTGCACATCTTTCCAAAAATCCAGGCTGATTGTTATATTACATTCGGTTATTATAATCATGGAATTTTGCTTTAAACTGTATAGAATCTATAAATTTATATATTACTACAAAACCGAAGATCGTCTATTAAATTTAATGTGTTTTCGTGCGCTGAAATATAATTGCTCGTTTATGATATATCAACCGTCGAACCATGACAGACAACATCAGTCACGATCTCAAACAACGCTACCGATTACATTCGCCGAGTATATCGGTAGCATTACAAACGGAACCGGATACGATGTAATTGGTCCGACGATTAATATGATGCCTGAATTTACCAAATTTATACAGTTTACTCAACCGGTTTTTTATTCAATGCACTGTTTTGTGTTTGGCAAACAAACATATCATAGTAATTGGTTGTTGAAACCGTTTACTTATACCGTACTTCAGTGTATTTTTGCATTGACTATGTTCCTAGGCGTTTTATATGGCATTGGGGCGACCATGAAAAGCAACTCAGTTTTCGTTTCACGGTTTAGGAATCGTGCTAACCTCATAACGGCTATATTTTGTGCTGCAATTTTCTTTTTCTATTCTAATTTCATTCTATACTCGCTACTTCGGCTTGAAAACGTAGTGCCTTTTGACAATCGCGTGGCCGCATTTCGTGCGCTACAACGTGGCAAATTGAGTCTATTGTATCGAATGAGCACCAAGGAACTTGTGGAAGAGTCGCTTCTAGCTACAACAGATACGGCAACTGCTTCAGAAAATCGTAATCAAAATTATACTTCTATCTTGTCCAAAAGCAATGTTATACCAACCAACAATACACGGTCCGCAGTAAGCGAGCTACTAAATCACTCTCCGGGAAAAGCATTTCTTTACGAAAATGAACTTTACGTTCGATCGTTTCTAATGAAGTCGGAACTATCGCAATCGATTGCTAAGAACCTACAAATAATTACAGACAAACTTTCTCCGCTAAACATGGATGCATTTGGATTTTCTAGAAGAGCCAAGAGATCCGTAATTGAGCTATTCAACCGTCGGTTACTGCTAATAAAATCAACCGGTCTCTTCGCTAAACTACTCAACGATTACATGACACAAATATATAAAGATCCCGTTCCTTCAAGCTGGGAACCAATCAGTATCAGCAAAATGCTGTCCGTATACGAAGTGCTGAGTGGCGCTATAGTGATATTGCTTACATCGTTATTGTGTGAGCAATTAATAGCCTTAACGCTTATGTGTAAAAATTCTTCGAGATACAATATATTGCCATGACACTAAAGTTGATAAAATTACTACCGAATGTTCTGCCAAAATTAAATTTATACTATCAAATTATAAGCGAGTATGTATCTGGGGACTTTTGTGGTTTATACCTAATTGGAAAATGCAAAAAGTGTCATACAAAAGTGCCGTGCCAATAAGTCTTCCTAAGCTGTCGTGGAGGTCAACTTCTGTGTGATTATTGTTTTACAGCTGATACTGATACCGGGAGCTAAATCAGTTCAGCAGATATGTCATTTTCATGCTTTATCCGAGAAATTTTATATTTTTGCTTTATTTCCACATTGTTAATATATTGGCTGTATATCGCTGGAATCATTATATACTCATGTTATGCCTTTATGTGTATTCTTACTCACTAAGTATACCCCGGCGGACACTTGTGGTCTCTTATTTAACCTTAGAATGTCCCCAACGAGTATCTTTACTTATTCCGTATAGCAGATTCTTCGCAAGGTAACCCCTTGAGAGAGACCTTGCTCATTCCCTATCTTCATTGTACATTTTGCTACCATCTCCTGTCCCGGTAATCCAGATTGCTTTACCTTCCTTTAAATTTGCATAAATGCTGCTAGTTTGTTAGCATACACCATCGTCTTCCCACCTCCCTGTACAAAATGTCTTTTCAAAACAAATTTTAATAAAATTTCTGTTAACTTCTTAAAGAAGATCTGGCTGCATTATCTCAGCCAGTTTGCATATTTCCAGGGAACAGGATATTTGCATATTGCCACAGGAAGGATAGTCAATCTTCGGCTAAACTTTGTTAAGTTTAATAAGTTTCTGCTTGCAAATTGTTTCATATTTTACAACACAGTCAGGTTTCAATTCAACTTCGTAAAATTTGGTGACCGATTGTTGAACTCCACGACTTGTTTAATTAGTTGTTATATGTGGTTTTTACTAGAATTGACTTGAGCTATAACTTTATGTCCTCCCATTCTTAAGTTCGACTCAATTTCTTTGACAATGTTTTGGTATTAAAAATTTTAAAGGCGACTTTCAGGTTGTAATGGATAATATTTTAGCCTCGTTTAGGCAACCCATAGTGCTGACCAATAGTTTTTGGACTTTTTAGTCTATTAGGTAACTAACATTTGTTGATAGGAATCGGTCTGGGCATTGCCTGGGTCCCGGACGGAGATCTCTTCACGTGTTTGGTCTTTCTATCTTCCGCTAAGCTTTTCTACCGCCGTTGATGGGGCATCGATACGCTGGCGAAATTAGCGCTTGGAGAACTGGGCCCAATCTTCCAAACAGCCTACGTCTTATTCGGTCGTCCGTGGTTTACCCAACGCTGCTGTTTTCCTTAGTTAGTCTTTACCCTTCTAAGGTAAACCTATTATATTCCTAGCTATTTCAGGGTTCAACGAAAACAGGCTAAACTTCAGGCAAGATCTGCTTACAAAATTTGTTCAAAATTGCCAGCTATTTCTTTGGTACCCGTTTAGGTAATTGCTGGTCGATACCTTGATAACCTATTTGTTAAATTTGTCGTTGTTATACCCAATAAACTCGTTAAAGGTTGTTAAAATTTATTAGTTCAAAACCCCTATACGATTTCTTGGTTTTTAAAATCTAAACTAAAATCCAAATTTTATAAAATTTTTACCCTTTTCTATAAAGACCCTACGTAACCTTGAGGAAGTAATCCCTTGGTGTACGTTGCGTCTTTCTATTAGCGTAGAATCATTTCGTTTTTGAAAACCCAATTCCTGAAAGCAATCGTTTACTAATACCCAACGTAATCCTGAGCTACAATTCTTGGGTGAACAACTATTACATTCTGGCATCAATTACAATTACGGTTCACCGTGTAAATAACCAATTCCATTGTATAAAAATTATGCTTCAAAAATACATGCAAAATGTGCATAGCAATTGGCAATTGGTAATTGTGTATTGTAATTGGCAGAGAAAATTTGCAATTTAAAAATCTTGGAGAATCTTTAATGCTAATCTAATGCCTATAAACGTTGCTATAAAGCAACGATCAGGCAAAAAATGATCAAACGTTATTCAAAGTGCTAAATCGAAAGCTAATTGTAAGTTGGATGCCACAAGCATTGTTAAAGTTACTAGTAATTAGTAATGCAACTTAAATTTGTTGCAATTATTGCTCAATTTTGTATTTTACATTGTATTTCTATAAAACATTCCTGTAAATTAATTTACAGTTTATATCAAATAAGGGGTCCATAGAAATATGGTTCTCCTGCTAGAGCCAATAATTCAAATATCGTTTCAACGCTCCTAAACGTTTAGGTCCCGGTGACAAGAGTCCGTGCTTAGCTTGATACAGGACCGCTTCACTTACAGAGCCTAGCCCTGCGCCTCATCGCTAGTTCTCTATCTTTAAGTGGTTCACTTGTCACCGTGGCGTTAGTCCCAATTAACTAAAACTTTGCTTTAACTACACAAGTTTAAAATTTTCTACAAACAAAACTAGTACCATCAAAAATTTCAAACTTGTCAAAAATTTTTAAAATTTAGTCGCTTCGCCTTTGCCCGAGGAATAACCACGTCTACCATTAGAAATCGCCCAACTTTTGTGTAAAGGTAACCCCACCGCTGATAGATCAGTACATCTAATTGGTGGCTCCGACCATGTACATACATAAATGTCCTAACATCGAGCTCGCCCCACACATTATAATACTAAACGAAACGGTATCAACAGCATCAAGGGCACTATGTGATGGTCAACCTTTGTGCTGAAAGGCAGCCGAAAAACTAACAGGTTATATAGACTGAACGATTCCAGGCCCCGGTATTCATTCCAAATCTAATTAAAGCTTACCAGTCGGTGAGAACGTTGAGCAACAACGCAAATCGCAAGTGAATAAATACTAGCAACAACGATCTTCCAAGTGAAGGAGCATTGACTGCTGCCGCAGCCACTAAAACAAAGAAGAAGAATGGTGGCAAAGGAGCAAAAGAGCGAAGGTTGGCACGGCGAAAAGCGGAATGGGAACAGCTCAAAATTTATGAAAGGGCGGCTGGAGGTCAGTAAATTTGAGGACAAATATTCGGTAAGAGGGGAGCCATGTAACCATGCGGTCGATTTAGTTCGGAGACATTTTACTTTAAAATATAGCGATGGATGCACGCAGCAGAAAGTTGTGACATCTCGTATTTCGTTAAGAAAATTCAATAAGCTTTGTTTTATTAAAATAATAACAAAATACGGCGGAACGGCACATATTGTAGTTGCTTTTCTGCAGCTAAGAAATTAGCTGACATTTTACAATTTAAAATGGTGTTTAGTCACATTTTTGTTCGGTCCGTTCCACGATCCCTATCGCGTTACACAAGGTGTATAACTTATTGTGTCAACCCGAATCAAAATCTGTGTGAAAACAACATTTGAAATAGCTATTAGTAAACGACACTATTGAAGGAACGACTTTAAATAAACAAGCTTTAATAAGAAACTGAGTTCTTCGATTGATGAAGGTGTCACAGCTCGTCTTCGTGTAACAAATTGCAACATAGTACGCTTTTAGTATATAAAAATTAAGTTCCTCGCTTTTTATACGGCAAATTGTCAGCCTAATCAATTTTTACAAAAGTTGTAGATTTGCACCTTGTTTTTCAAAGTTTCCAGAACCGTACTTTGACAAGACTATAAGGTAGACAGAATATTTTTGTATTATTAGAATTCTCATAGCATGAACTGTAATGTAGAGTTCTTATATTAGATAGTTTAATATTTAATGAAATATTTAAAATAAAATGCACTTGCATAAAATTTTTGCAAATTTTTGTATTGCAGATAACCCGGCATGCAATAAAAATATATAGACCAAATTTATTAGATGAATTAGGATGACGTTGCATAAGATAGATACCATTCAGTAATCTATCGCCCACCTAACTATATTGAGTTTTAGAGATTTCTTGACGATTCCCGCCGAAATTTTACAGAGATGGAAAGGATATGGCAAAAGTAATGCCGTTACTTGACCATCCTGGCAGAAACTATCGTAACCTGTGCTTGGTCTACTTTTGTGGTATGTGATCGTTGCTACATTAACCCTTTTCCACACGAACGATTGTGTATCTCGCACAATTTTAAGCAATATTTTTTCCGCAGCCCAACTCAAACTCATCCTTCGGTAACAACTACGTTTTTAGCAGGTGGCGCTGGGATACTTAGAATCCGGCAAAGTGAGCGAATAACAACGCAGGCAGAAAAGAACCTCACAACCAGCTTAATTAACAATTCGGTTAATGTACTCTGTATTAAGTGTGTGGCACTTTGCAGAAAATGATTAAAGAAAATAGTCACAAAGAGTTAAGTTAGCAGCGCATCGCTCTGAGATACATTAGAGTTCAATTTTTAGCGTAATGTTAAACTCTAGATACTAAAATTGATCAGTGTTCTAGGATACTGACTTCAACGCAAACGGTTGTAGTAGATATGGATTGAACATACAATACCAATACCCATTTCATACTCCTTCAAACGGTGCACGCTCTCCAACCAGAGCCAGACTAATTATTCAGAATAGATGTCCAACAATACCATAGCTACCGATATATACATATGGCCTACTGCTTCGCATTTGTATAATAAACAAATGTTTTGACTTTAGTGCCGCTAGCAACGATGTTTTAAAAATTAAACCTCTTATGGCCGATTAACCACTCAAAATAACGTTACGACTATTGAGCTGCGTAACGATAAGTCATGTGTTCACGCGGAAAGGCCCATATATATGGTGAAAGAGCTTACTATGGGAGATGTGCTATATAAAGTGTACTTGTCTTGAAATGTGACTTGCGAAATCGAGGCACTATGGCATGATAACAATAAACGTCCTCACTGCCACCTACCACAACTAAATTGGTTGAATTGTATCACAAGGAGCATGTGTTAAACAAGCTGTTAGCCATTTATGTTGCTGCAAAGGCGTTGCTTTTTCATAAATTCACTTGTTAGTTTTTCTGACTTAGATTAGCCTTCCGCTATTCTCTTGAGTATATTTAGCCCATAAACAGGCAGCTGTTGTCGATATAAAGTCTTACCTCAGGTCCCGTATTCTTTATGAGGGTAGCACCTACCTGCAGGTATTTTTTGACCTACCAGAGAGTAAATTTATCCTACTCTCACTTGCAATTATACCTGCCTACAGTTTGTACTATCTAAAACGGGATAGGCTGCCCACAGGTAAGATATTTTACCTGATAGTAATTGAAAATTACCTAGGGGTAATTTTGTTTTACCTGTGGGCAATTTTGTACTACCTTCCGGTAATTATTGTACCTGGGAGTAAATTTTGCGCTGCCTGCAGGTAATTTTTTACCTGTAGGTAATTTTTATTACTTGCGAGTAATTTTGTTACCTGCGAGTAGAGCTTTTACTTATAAGTAGGAATAATAAATTGTAGTATTCTAATATAAGACGTGATCTATATTTTAATTCCTTTTTAGAATGGGACTATGCATTTAGCCCAGCCTGCGATTTAGCAAGGTAACTGAAATTACTCGCACTGATTACGTGGTATACATCTTCTGAAGTTCGCTTCCTGAGCATTATTGTTGTATATTTTAATTTTATTCGTGTTTATGACATTATATAGTAAAACAGTCAACTTTGGGACGGAATGGATTTCCAGATTTAAGAATCAGCCATAAGTAACAAAGAGCGATACAGTAACACAGTCATAAAAAGTTCTGCGTTTGTTTAAACTGCAAATGCTCCTTGCTTCATTATTTTGTTGCAGATCATGGAAAACAATTTACGGGCTCCCCAATATGTTAATAACTGTATCTTTCACGAGCCACTAAGTCATATATATATAAACTGGTGAAATAATTTTTCTGCAGAATCAGTGCTACTGTTGTGAAAGTATACACCACTACCGACGTTTGGTTTGATTTTGGGTTAAAATAGTTTTGATATTTCTTATTCACTATTTGGAATATCTGCTTTAATCATATGGGCACTGTAGGTGTCTTTCATGATTAATTTCCATGAAGTGTCTTCTAACTACTGAAAGTACAATCGTAGTTGATAGCTCAGCTCGTGGTGGTTTTATAACATAACTTGAATGAAATTTTTAGCTAAATATGGCACTAAATCAAAATAGAGATTCATTTTCAAAAAGTTCAACAGAAACAATTGGTGAAGCCTTTTAGTGAACAAAAATCGTACCTTGAAAATAATTTTGTTTATTCTGTCTCGGTGTCCACACACTCCTCCATAACATGCAGCAAAATAAAGGGACTTGACCAGTTGTGCAATTGCAGGCCCCATTTTTCAAAGTTGAGCGGCTCCATGTTATGGAGGTGTGTATGGACACCGAGACAGAGTAAATAAATTTTTTTCTAGGTATGATTTTTGTTTACTAGAAGGCTTCACCAATTGTGTTGCTGTTTAAGCTTTTTGAAAATGAATCCTCTGTTGTCGTTTAGTGCATTTGCTTTTGTGATGACGAAATCTTTTAACACAAATGATTTATATACAAAATGCTGCAGGGCAAAAGGAAAGAAAGAGTACAGCGAATATCAAAAATGTTGCTAAACTAAATACAACGATAACTGACATAACGTATGGAAGTGAGCAGTACCACCAACACGATTTATCTGCAAACGGGGACTGCAACGGAGGCAAAAACTTTTCAAGTGAACGTGCAAGAAATTTTGCAAAAAATATTTGGCTGAACCAGGCAGCGTACTCGGTCTCATCACGACCTCAAGAGTAGGACGTCTTTTTATACAACAGATCACCCGTATTTTTACATGTTCCAACATTTAGTTGGTCCTCGCCCAATTACAAATACAAAAAGAATGCAACTGTTAAGGTGTTGGTGCCCAACACTCCCACCCCACCTAGTAATTTTGCGCCGACACCAGTGATACACGACTGTTTAAAAATTTCTAAATCTTCTCCAATTTGACCTCACCTTTTATTTAATTAGTTTACGTAAGTATTTAACGTTTGCGCAGCAAATTACGCGGAATTTCACTGCTTATCGATATCACGAATGTCGAGCGATCGCCAGCAGTATGTTTCGCTACGACAACTTTGCTGTGTATCCAAATTCCTTCCTCCATATAAATTCATGTAACAGCTCTGAAATCCCACCGAGTTCATCAGTATACCATTTACTTTGTTTATGCAGGCGTCACAGAATAATGAGTGCAAAAAGTGGGCAGTTTTGTCTTTAACTAAGGTCTCTAATGGACGGTTATACGAGATTTTAGTTTCTTGCAAACGGCTGATAGAGATTTTTGTTTTTAATGACTACTTGTTTGATATTTAAATCTCCAGCTGCTCCAGTACCCTTCCAGCGCACTTGTGGTTGTTCGCAGTAACCTACAATTTCACTTCTTTACGAAAACAACGTTCGAATATTTGATGAGAAGGGGCAGCGATACTCGGCGTCTCATTACAATTTTTTGAGGGAGAAGCTGAACGCACCACTGGTGGCGGTGCTTCGGTTGTGGGTCTGTTGTGGCTGCTAATTTACTAACTGTGAAAGGGTGGGTGTACAAGCATGCATCTCTGTGTACTGAAAAGATAAAACGAAATGTATGAAAACGTAGCTCCGAAAAAGAAAAAAGACTAAAAATGTCCTGGCAGAGTAATGAACCTGGGCTACGCGCTTGAAAACGATACACCGTAACTACTATACCATCTTAGATTTGAAATCAAGTTCTTGCAGTAATTGTTTATATACTGCTGGGTTCAGTACTATGGTACCATGCTGGGTTATTCGTGTGCCCAGCATGAAAATAACTGTTAGAATCGTGTTCGGCGATCCCAAAATTACCTTAAATATCAAATATTAGGTATTTCGTTGGGGGACTAGACAGCGTACGTCCACTAGGCAAAATTACCTGCAGATGAAACAAAATTTATTCCCAGGTAAAAAATTACTTGCAAGTATGACAAAATTACCTGCAGCTAGTGCCAAATTACCCACAGGTAAAATTAATTACCCGCATTTTTGGAAAAATTACTGGCAAGTAAAAGTATTACTCCTTGGGTAAACAATTACCCGCATGGAAACAAATTGCTAGCTGGTGAAGTATGCACGCAAATAAAATTACCTTAATGTAAATATTTTACTATTCGGTAATTTTTGCTCTTATCCCTATTTCAATTTATGAATGCGAAACTTAAAGGTAATGTTAATGGTAGAACAAAAATGACTGGTAAAAACTACCTGAGGAAAATTTTAAGCATACGGGCACAGAATGCATGTGTTGATTTGCAGTAATGCTTTTACGGACTTAGCTGGCTGCTGAAAAGCAAAATTTCTTATTTCTTTTCAGAACTCGCCATTACCAGTTAGCATGTAAAGCCGGACTTAGCAATCTGACTGGCGGTAATATAAAAATATAGAAGAAAGCACGTTTACAAATTTTTGTTGCTCCTAAATATAGTTCTGTCCTTTAAATGCCGTTATCGGGTTCTTAAATGAAGAAGTGCACATTTTTCAACAAAGCGCATTCACATTTAGACAAAATTTTGTACAGTAATAGTATTGCAGCATTGGAATAAGCAGTTCTTTTTGGTGTCTAATGTCAAACTGTATTGAAGCAACGTCTCGAAATTTGTAATTCATGCGGTTAGTATGCGTGTATCTTAGGATGGCCGCACCAACTATCCTGTTTTGCAATTTCACATAAAAATTGTTGCGGAACAGTTTTTGTTCGATTGGAATTCGGCGTGAAACTGTTTTCATATAACATTAAAATGTTGAGCTTGAAAAAAAAAGAAAACAATGTTACATTATAAAAATATATTGTGCTGTAACATGCATTTTGAGTCAGATCAACATTGGCAACGTCTTACGATCTTTAATATTTTTGACCAGCATCGACTCGGTTGCCCGGTCTGCTGGGTTCGGAAGTTGGAAGTTCGGGTTCGATTTAGCTCTGCTCAAAAAATGGTGTAAGCTGTGCGTAATTTGAACTTC
This sequence comes from Trileptium ribeirensis, assembly GCA_030248225.1. Taxonomy (NCBI): domain Eukaryota; kingdom Metazoa; phylum Nematoda; class Enoplea; order Enoplida; family Thoracostomopsidae; genus Trileptium; species Trileptium ribeirensis. The sequence continues at coordinate 8,669 of JASANE010005959.1, read as the reverse complement.
GTAACCCTTGTAGACGCAACGCCATTTTGGACCTGTTTCTGATATCCTTAACATTCCTTACACAACAACGCAGAACTTTTGAAAATTTTAGCTAAATAGGATTGTTAACAAAATTATCCGCAGTAGTAGCAAAACTTATAAACGTGTTTTAAACGTCTATTCCGCAACCGATGACATAGACAGAGACAAATAGTTGCTGCTGTTTGATAACCTAAACCAAATCAACTTTCGATTTTGGTTATACATCTTATAGTAACTCCCGCATAAAGTTAGCGTCGTTTACGAAGCGAGAACTTGTTAATAAAGAACACTAATGCGGCATTCACTTTATAATGTCCCCAATGTGTGGAACCTATGTACACCACACAGTGTAGGAAACACTGTCAACATCAGGTTGTCTTAGACACTCTCATGTTTTATATAATTTTTTTTCAAAGGTAGGTAGCTAGGAGTATTGCCACTTCTCTTCAGTGTCAAGCACGCCGTCTCTTCTTGCAGTTTAATTGACAGTGTTCGGCAATATTTCATTAACACTCATATGGCCTAGATACATATAATTTGAAAAAAAACTACGCAGAACACTTGGCTAATGGACCGCATTAGCTAGAGACGGTGTCCTTTACAGTTATTTTGCGCCAAATTGGTAGCTAAAGGTGTGTGCGAGACTGTAAAGAGAAATGCATTAGTTAGGGGTGTGTCGTACACCCTCGGAAACTGATTTACAGTATGGTTGTTACCCTGACTGTCTATACGGTAGGGTCACGACTACAGGGAGACGAAAGTTCCAAACAGCGGGGACATTATAACTTGAACGCCGCATAATGAGAAAAGACTGGGACTCAAAAATATTTATATTTCAATAATTTTAGATGCCGTATGAACCATATTTTTCGGATTCAAGTAAAATGAACACCAGCCCACTCAATGAGAGTGTCGATATCAATTTTGATAAAGTAAGGATTTTTGGGTGTTTTATTTAACCCACCGTCAGATCAAAAATTACAATTGACCTTACCTTAGTAAGAATAGAACTAGCCTAGCTCGAGGAGGTTCCAATAATTTGATTTCGCCCGAATTTATGACAAATTTTTTTACGATTTCTTTGCATCACCAAAAGTCAGTTGGTAACGAAAATCGTCTATATTTTTTCCATCATTAGATCAGTTTTCGACCTCGAAATTGTATAAATTAATTGCTTAAATCTTGTTTCGTAATACAGCCGTAAAACTCAAAAACTTGCAAAGAAAGCGACCTCGTTATAACACACTTCGACTATCGCCATCAATATGGTTTTACTACTTTTAGATCATTTACTTTAAAGCCGAAGTTAATAATAATTTCCAAGCGCGGTTGTGGGTGTTACATGGAACCCATGACTTTGAATATCTGTGTGCGTTGCTAAATTCGACGCAACCAATAATTTTCCGGGAACTGATTCATTTAAGGCAGCATATAATTTTCCGGGAATAGGAAAATTTGCGGGAGGTAGCAATTTTGCAGGTACAATCATGCATAAATTTTGGGGAAAATTTTGTCGACCCTTTCGGTTGTAAACTAGAGGAACTTAAAGCCTAAAATATTTTTTCTTTCGAAAAATTGCGGAATCAAAGCAGTGGGATCACTGGTAATGCCCAAAATATCTGAAAAATTGTTTGCCATGAATATTGCCTAAAAGTGACCACTCCCTCAATCCTTTTTCCGAGAATAGAGAATTGGCACCAAAATCATGGCTGCTTTTTCAAATGGATGATTTTTGGCTTGTCGATGAGTAAAAAACACCCGAATTTTAAATATAAATATTGGTTTATCTTTTTGCTTCATTACACACTGAACGCTCAACAAAAGCTAGACACTTGTATAAAATATAGTATTTTCAATATCGTGTTATGATTCGTAGTCTATTGCTAAATTTATAAATAAGAATATTTTATAGTTTATTTGTTTTTCGAGCCTTACTTTTCCAATATATGCATAAAATGTATCAAATTGTCTTCGATAATTAATAAGAATATTTTATAGTTTATTTGTTATTCGAGCCTTACTTTTCCAATATATGCATAAAATGTATCAAATTGTCTTCGATAATTAATAAGAATATTTTATAGTTTATTTGTTATTCGAGCCTTACTTTTCCAATATATGCATAAAATGTATCAAATTGTCTTCGATAATTCTCTATCCTTCTGTAAGAAAAATAGCACCATGCCATAGTTTACTTTACATTTTCAAAATGTCAGTCGGTTCGGCGCCATATATTTGTGCTTGAAAGGTACACGAACTCAGTGAACTTATAATAAGCGTATGCATACATATATAATAAAACTGGGAACTGTCATATATAACTCGTAGAGAATAGGTTTGGCATAGTGGAGCCTAGTTGGCATCACACCCTCCCCTTTTTACAAGTAGTATTATTTTTATGCGTACTTTTCTTCAACCGCAGAATAATATCATTACAGTCGAAAAACGTAATGATTTTGTTGTTGTACCGCCGACTGTCATTAGTTTACACTCCGATTCAGTAAATTTTGTGACTAATTAACGAACTAAATTTGAGACATGAACTAGTGCAAGAGAACCTATATATGTTTTGGGCTTCTCCAAGGTTCTACTTACAAATACACTTTGTTACCACGTGAAGAAATACGTGACGAGTTGTCGATAAAATTCTTAGCCCACAAAGATTGAATGATTACCTGCTGCTGGCTCATCGATGAATCAATGGCTTTCATTTCCGAAAGCCATGAAAGTGAAATTACGCGATCATTTAATCGCTAACCAAGAGCACATGGTGTATGTCGCTTTTATGCAATGAACGGGGACGTATTTAGGTTGGAATTCGACCCAATAAGTTTCTATATTCAGCTGGATTTCAGTGTATTCCAGTGGAATTATTTATATGCATTGTAGAGTGTGTTCTTCATCTCAAACTCCAATCCATTACGGCTTCCTCTCGCGACTAACACAGGTTCATTGCAGCTGCTGCTATGCTCATCTACCACAACGTGTTATGTTGGTTATCTTTTAGCTGAATCTATCCCATGTATATTTGTAATATTGCCTTAAAATAACCACAAATCCATTACATATTATTATAATACCACATCTTGCACTTGAAAAGTTAAATGCCGCTGGTAACAATAGAGGCGACGATAGGAGAATATTTTTACTTCATAAAATGATATGGAGAATGCACAAGTTACTTGCATTCGTGCTTGCCTGTCGGTTAGCCTGTGTAAAACCATAAAACTGTAACTTGATCAATATGTCACTTTTTAAACGAATATAATCAAAACTCTGGACAAATACTTACTCTGAAACATGCATTTATAACGTGCATAGTCATGGACCTTTCAATAAATCAAAGAGTAAAATTTTTGAACAAAAGCTTTTCATAACGTGTTCACTGTAAAAAGGTGTCAAAGGCATAAAGTTTGGAACAAATTTTAAAGGTCCGTTTATAACAAATATCTACTTAAAGTACCAAATTCATAATTATTTAGCACGTTTTCGAACAAAGTAGATATTTTAAATTATTATACGACAGAAATTTAGATTAATTTTAAAAAGTTTTCTTCGCGAAGTATCCTTTTCAACGGTTATAAATCTATTGCTGAAATATGTTGTATTGTATACTTATAATTCACAGGAGCGTCCTTGAAGTGTAATAGAATCGTTCCGGTCTGTTACGTTTACCCGAACTCTCATCAAGGTCCGTAACGGGCCCGATCAAGCCCGAAAGGCCGACAATTAACGTTCCGACACGACCCGGCCCAATGTTCCATAGTGCGAACTTGACCCCTGTAGCGCCATGGATTCGTATTGCTCGTATAATTTTGTCCGTTGTTATGTCATATGCAATCTTAGCTGCTTTTTATGTTGCCATAATTGTCCGTCGTATATCTCATGCTTTCATTGCTATTTGTGCTTTCTTTTGTATTTGTGCGCTTGTCGCACCTAGGAGACGTGTCATACGATGAGAAAATCGAAATACTGCTGAATTGAACCACTCATAGAAAAACTTTTTTGTTTCCAGAAGGCTACGATCAGGCCAGAATTTCTTGGGTTCATTCTTAAGCAGGTAAGATCAAAATTACGACCGTCCGGGAATAAGAGGACTCTCGGCCGCTCGCCATGCATCGAACGGCAGTGGCTGTTCGCCGAATGACGAACAGCACCGACACCAAAATTCGCTGGGGAGTACTCAAGCACCGAAATATTAAGTTTACCTAGCTTAACCAGTACTTATTCCCGTAGTTGAGCTTAGCAAAACAACGACAAGCGCGAGAACAAGAAATTGGATTTTGGTGAATGAACCTGACGCGGCTTCAACGAACCGTACCATATTTACTGCTCCGGAATTCGAAATCATGCCCCTAATACTTTTCGTTGCAGAATTAGATGGGCTTACCAACGACATCTATTAGAGCAAAATCGGTCCATAGGTCATTAAGCTATGTTGGTAATCTTCATTTCTTATCCGTCTAAACAACCGCTGCTTACGCTATGTAGGGTTGTTGCTTTCCTTCGATCATATCGAGGTATCACGTTGCGAACCTTTTTTATTAGATATATCCTCAGAACGGGAGTGAACCTTAGTTCGTCCTGTTTTCTAAATAACCTGCTCGATTTAACCCTATATTACCGTACTACCGACACGTTTGAACTAAACCGTCTCCAAAATCAATGCGTCTACCAAGTTTTGATATTTTCGCAAGTCAGCATAAAATAACTTGTCCCTTCTTGGAGTCACACCGACGTTGACTCCTTCTCATCATAGCCCCCCCATTAGGAAACTGAGAAATGCCCATGGGCAGACTGCCTGGTTAGACCACTAGCCCAGGATCTTTCCCAGGCTAACAAAAAGAGCGTTGATGATGTGAAAGCCTACTCAAACGTATCACTCACGCCCCCAAGCTTTTAACAATTGAATACCTTGTAAAATATCAACGTCACGCTAGCCCGTATTTCCATAGCTTCATGAAACATCTCCTGACCATCAACGTACCCACGTGGATAAGCCTGGGTATCTCCTCAGACCACTCAAAAATACACGGAGAAAAGTAAACGTAAACTACCTTCAGGACAATGACCCTCGTTGTAGGTTATTTCCCCATGAAACATCCCGTTGTAGGTTATTTCCCCATGAAACATCTATTCTACCAAAGTTACTGATTTCTAGGACAATGGTCACTACTACTCACCAATTTTGCATGGAGTAGTGGCCCGGGGACAACGCCAGGCTATACAAAACGTGGTGACGTCGTTTGAATGGAACCGTTGTTGACCACTAAGCCACCTCAAATACTACGCTCAGATAAGCGCCCAGCCAAATCTTAACCTTACCTGAGTCATTGCTCTCATTGAGTACTGGTCACTCGCGACATTGTCCCCATAGGAACGTTAGGACTTCCTTAGGAACAGGTCAGGCCACTGACTGGAACGTGCCCCCAGCCACACAAAAATCACAAGTCGTGCATTGGGGGAAAATACAGAGTCTCTACGGGTTGGAATCTTTCGCTAGGAAGGGTAGGTCATCTATGAGATCAGTCTTAACTTCACTAGGGTTATGCACTGCACGCTGCGGTGGTAACCTAGACTAATAGGAACAAACTTGCTAACTTCGGAAATAGGATAGGTTAAAACTTTGATTCCCATCCCGAAACTTCATGGTCCTCAGTCCTTGGGACGGTCTGTCCATCGGTTCAACGGCCGGAAAAACAGACGTTCCAACGAACACATGGTCCGCTTAGAAATAAATAGGAATTCGATGCCCCCATTCTTGGTCAAGTAATAGGAGCTTTGTTATTTCTCTCTAGCTGACCCTAGTAAAATATCAAGTCGGCTAGCCCGATTTTGAACCCAAAATCATGCCCCCATTTAAAATTTATCAGAGATCCCCCCTAATAGGGAAGATATAAAAAAGGGAGATGGCTCCAGCCTCTCACCCGAGTTTCGAAAGCTCTGAACTGTCAAGGAGCGTGAACTTTGTCGCTCCTAGTAAATGAACGCACCACGATACAGGTCCCCGAGAGTGTCACGAGTCACCTATCGTGTACCGTGGCACAATACCCCAGTTGCACTTTTGCTCATAAATCCGAAACATGGGATAGCAATATTAAATTGCGCCTGTTTCGTTTACAACACAGGCAATGGAAAAGATATAGTGCAAAGGATATTCCACTTCCGTAGGAACGACCACAGAACCGCAGAACATCCTAGGAAATCGACCCGAACAAAAAAGGGCGCGACCATGGTCGCTGCCTTCCCGATCACCGGCTCAAAGGAAAGTTATTGCTGATTCACAGAATAATGCGCCCATCTATTCGAAAATTTTTGTTACATACGACATGTCGTACTTAACTGTGTTACATATGACATGTTGTATGTAACCAATGTTATGCATGAGTAAACTTACCATCCTCTTTTGACAAAGTCGATTACCATTCAGTTGTTCACTGAACACAAATTTTATATTTGCGTTAAAGAACAGAAATTATTCCGTTTCATATTCCATACATTATAATTTGAAAATGTTCGCGAACACATTGATGTTAAAGTACAGGGGCCGAATTGCATTCGCTAATGGCGTTATGGAACAAAAAATGTCCAAATTGGATACGGCTATTGAAATTCGAGTTCTGTTCGCTAACAACGTTTTGTATATGGTGTCAAAAGAGGATGGTTGGGGGAGCATCTTAAGTTTATTCTTGCATTACATACGACATGTCGTATGTAACACTGGTACATAGAAATCTACGAAACTCTACTCCAGGTTGATATTGGCGCCCGCGTCCAGTTTGATATTGGTGCCCCCACCAGTTTTATATTGGTGCCACCACCAGTTTGATATTGATGCCACCCCCAAGTTTGATATTGGTGCCCCGTCCAGTTTGATATTGGTGCCCCCTACAGTTTGATATTGGTGCCCCCTCCAGCTTGATATTGGTGCGCCTTCCAGTTTGATATTGGTAACCTTCTACAGTTTGATATTAGTACCACCCTCTAGTTTGATATTGGTACCTCCTCTAGTTTGATAGTGGTGCCCCCTATAGTTTGTTATTGTTGCCCACAGTTTGATATTGGTGCCCCTCCAGTTTGATATTGGTGTCCCCCTCCAGCTGGATATTTGTGCCCCTCCAGTTTAACATTGGTGACCCCTCCAATTTGATATTATTATCAGCCTCGAGTTTGATATTGATGCTCCCCCCAGTTTGATATTGGTGCCCCTCCAGTTTGATAGTGTTGTCCCAATCCAGTTTGTTATTGGTGTCCTACAGTTTGACATTGATGCCCCCCTCCAGTTTGATATTGATGCTCCATTCCAGTTGGATATTGATGCACCCCCAGTTTGATATTGGTGCCGTCTCCAGTTTGACATTACTGCTTTGTTGTAGTTTGATATTGGCCCCCTGTAGATTGATATTGATCTGAGAGACCAAATTTTTTGTCTTCTAAGGATTTTCCATTAGAAGCTTTTGTCTATTTCTGTGAGCTATATGATTTAGATGGTCTGTCCCAAATTTGGTATATGCAACTAGTTGGTTAATATAAAAGGTATTATATAAAGTTATCAAAGCATAGAACATCACTGATACAATCCATCGTCCGAGACATACCAGAACGTCCAACATCTTAAAAAGTTTTAATTTACTTCGATTTATTTTATTCGTTATTTTGCAACTCGCTTTATTATATATATACAATCGATTAATGTTCATTGTCGCTACACTGGTTGAATGAATCTACCAATAGTTAATTAAACAAAATGCAAATACAGAATAACCAGTTTTCATTTTTCCAAATCTAATAAGCTAACGAGGCACTGATTAGGCGACGTTTCTATACACATCACCAGATTGAAGCTGCACCAAAGAACCCAATAAAACGTTTATATTTTTAACGTAGCAATAATAAATTTGAGTCAGTTTTAATTTTAATTTAAGACACAACAATTGTTTAGACATTAGGTACACAATTTCAAATTGAATATGATATTGCACATATATAATATAAATTATAAATTAGAACATGAATAGTTTGCTGTTATTGTTGCCACCATAAACACGACTTGACAGTGTCGAAAATTTTATGAATTAATCCCTGGTTTTATTGGACAGCGGCTCTTACATATAGATATAAAATTCTATACAATTTATATGTACGAAATTATTCCTTTTGACAAACATCACACATGTTTGTTATCAATTATTGGGCAGCGTTGTCAGATATGAAGATCCAACGAAATAGAGAAAACTGTAGGGCACTTGAAATAATAATAGGTCTATCTAGAATATATGTAATAACCGGTGACGCAGCTGCATGGCGCAACTTCCTAACACCATGCCCATACGACCCCGGCTATCGTAACCTCAAGGGTGGACCGTGAATACTAAATTTTGAACCTATTCTTGGTCAGACCCAAGAAGCTACGGAGCTTAGCAGGCCGCAGGCGCGCTTCACGGGGTGTGTTCGGACCCCGCCCGAAGGGTTGCGTACGTGTCTAGTATCGGGTATGATTTCTGAGGTCCCCCAGGGAGGCTAGCACCGACACCTGCTCGCAGGTCATGGAGCTTAGCCGCTATTCCCTATCTTAGACTCATCGGAAGTTGTTAAATTCTCTTTTAGTGTAGTGAGTTTTGAAATAAAACATGAAAATGTCCCTAGAA